>JANHFQ010006011.1:312868-328470 GCA_032468035.1 Aparallactus werneri | reverse complement strand
GGCATATTAGAACACATCACTCCCCCCCCCCCTTCAAATCTTGGCTACTACAGGGACATTATCATCTTGTTGCTTCGGCTGCAAATTGGGTTTTCATTCGGTTTGGGAACAGCCATATGCCTCTTGCACTGATAACTTCGAAATCTTCATAAAGAACAAAATATATGATCTTCAGCCCACCATGTTAGGACTGAAACCTATGCAAAAACTCTGTTCCAATCATCTGTGCTACAATTATTATTTTTCATATGTCATTTGGCACTCCAAAATGCTAGATTTTGGTCCTGTCACAACCAGGTTACTAACCGCACTGCTCGTCACTGTTGTCTCCACAGTCGTTGTCGCCATCACAGTGCCATAGGCTGCGTATGCAGTATCCATTCTGACACGAGAACTCATCTTCCTCACATTCCCGGGGAGCTGCAGGAACACAACCCACAAAAAGACACATCAAAGACAGCATTGTGGTTTTCTTGCACAACAGAATCCTACATATACACTAGACACTTTAGGAATACCTATTAATGCAATTCTTTATTATATATTTATTTGGTTCATTTAATTTCTCTGAACATATTATAACACTATTTTAAAATAAAATGAAACACGAAAATACAATAATAGCCCTATTGAAAATACAACTGTATACTAAATAAATAGCCCAGGAAATATGTAATATTTATAAAAGCTTGATCTCAGTGTAATGCAAATTTCAAAACATAATTTGATAAGCGGAATTCACCAACTAGAATTAAGGTAGCACAAGAAGACAACATTCAAATGTTTGCACAAATGTGTCCACCTGCCAAAAGACAAGTTTTGTAGTATTATCAAGGAACACCACAAACCTAAATTACTGTGGTTAGAGCAAACCCACATAACTGAGTATTTTTTTTAACATACACCATCTATTCTAACAGCTACTCTACTGCTTAACCATCTCCAAAAGCTAACTGGAGCTCCAACAGTGACATTCTGCTTGTTCTCAAAAAGGGATTGTGTGTTTAACGTACGGCAATCTTGCTCATCAGAATCATCCTCACAATCATTGTCTCCATCACAGACCCATGATCGACGGATACATTTGCCATTGTCACAGTGAAAATCCAGGGATGAGCAAGTAGGAAGCACTGAAACGTAAGAAGGAGAAAAAGAAACAACTAAGAACATTCAATAAGTTGTACTATATTTACTTCTTAAATCATACACACATGCCAAGGACATAACAGTAGTACAGTAGTAATACTACTACTAGTAGTACTAATTATGTTTAGTAATAATTAAAATATAAAATGGTCTAACAATTATAATTGTAATGAGAGCCACTTTGGTGTAATGGTTAAAGGTACCAGGCTAGAAACCAGGAGAACTTGAGTTCTATTTCTGCCTTAGGCACAAAGCCAGCTGATCTTGGACCAGTGATTGCCAAAAAAACTACAGGGACTTGTCCAGGCAGCCTCTGAGAATTGGACACAACTGAATGGAAGAAAATAATTATAATACATAATTTAGTAATAATTATAATTAGTACAGTAGTATTACTAATAAAAAGTAGGAAGGAATGGGAAACACTGCCGAATTAATAACTCCCCAAACATAAAGTGCATTTTTAATTCTTTTTAAGATCAGTTGGTATTCTGAATAACAAGTAACAACTTGGTGATGTAACAGTCAAAATTGGAAGCTATTAAGATGTGTTTGTGTTTTGTATGTTTTTGTATGTTTCTTAAAATATGAAAACAATAAAAAATATTTTTTTTAAAAAAGTGAGCTAAAATTGTGCTAAAAGAACAGCTAAGTTCCCTTTTCTGTGCCAGAGAATACTGTTGCAGAGGTTACTGAAAGTTATGCCAACTTTCAGCTGTACTGTAGTCAGATCAATTTTAGCCTTTTAAATGGGAAGAAACAATCAGTGTTCTCAATATGGTACTTATTTGAAATTGTGGTGAATTAAAAGAGACATGAATTTTCAAAGTGGGAACATAAGCCCTGGCCAGCATGTTACACTTATGTTTTATTTCGAACAGAAATACAAAAGAACAATTTATCTGTATCTGTTAATTACTTCAGTCCTGAAAAACGGCCCCTCTCTCATTCTATCTTGAACACTAGTCCACTTCTTCCCAAAAAATGAAAATACATTCATTTGTCCCTATCATGTTAGATTAAAACGACTTCTAAGTTCTTCCCTGCCCACCAAACAGCACAAAGCAGAATTGTCAGATTTTCCATTGTACACTTCCAAACAATAGTGCTGCAGAATATTTGGGAACAGATAAATCCAGTTTCCAGTGATCTGTACTCCAATGCACAGAATGAGAGAGGCCTTGTACAGTATCTGAATTCTCCTCCCACTCATAGAGGATGAAAAATGTCTGCATCAACATGCTTCCCCCTCCCATGATATTCCATCCAATGACTTCCTCCATCAGTTAATACGGATAGTCCTCGATTTACAAGTTCATTTAGTGACCATTCAAAATTACAACAGCACAGAAAAAAAAGACTTATGAACGTTTTTCAGAGTTTCAACCTTTCCAGCATCCCCATGATCATGTGATCAAAATTCAGATGCTAGGCAACTGGTTCATATTTATGACCATTGCTGTGTGCCGGGGTCATGTGATCCCCTTTTGTGACCTTTTGACAAGCAAAGTCAATGGGGAAGCCAGATCCACTTAACAACCGGATTACTAACTTATCAACTGCAGTGATTCACTTAACAGCTGAGGCAAGAAAGGTCGTAAAATGGGGGAAAATTCAATTAACAAATGTCTCACTTAACATGCTGAACTCAATTGTGGTTGTATGTTGAGGACTACCAGTAGAATTTCATGGTCCCTGGATATCTACAGGCCACACTGAGCTGCTTTGGAGGTTCCTCCCCCTTCGTTTTTTAAAAAAATGGAAATATGTTTTATCCTTGCAGATCCTTTGAAAGTTCCCCCTGTGCATGCTCAGTAGAACTCCTTTTTCTCTGAAGGCAACATGCAAAAGGAAAAACATATGTAACCTTGACACGTGGACGTGAAAAATAAAACAATGCTGTATTTATCTGGTGACATTCCCAAGCCTATTTTAAAATGTATTTGACAAAAAAAAACAACCCCAAAAATTCTTTCTGCTATCTTTCTGTTTATCCTAAATTTTGTTTGATAGACAATAACTTCTCCACCATTGCAAACCCCAAACATTAATTGATTATATAATTAATAATCATATTTCCTTTTGATTAAGCAAGAGAAGATGTATGGATATTGCACAAGTATCGAGCAACATGTTGGTCAGATCCTGAAGATGAAACTCAAATAATTTGGCCACCAAATGAGAAGGAAGGACTCACTGGAGAAGAGCCTAATGCCGGGAACGATTGAGGGCAAAGCGATGGGTCGGACAAGACTTCGCAACTAACAACAACAAAACTATTCATCTGAGAAGGCCTCCAATGTACCACCAGTAAATTTCTACAATGAGTATGCTCATATAACTATTGAATTAGATTAGTGTCTCTCTCTTTCATTCTCTCTTTCATTCTCTCTCTCCCTCCCTCTCTCCCTCCCCCTCTCAGAATGCCATTCATAAAGGCTTCCTCTTCGGATGGCAATAAATTCTTCACCTACGTGGACTGTGTTTTCAAGGGCTGCCAACTATTCCTAGAAGAAGAAGAAAGAATTTTATACCTGATAGCTGTGTTTTCCTTCAACTAAATAAGTAAGCAACAGAAAGAAACCCTTTCATCTTTGCCCAGTCTGCTGATGTTATCTTACAGCTGTCATCATCTGCAGCAGTAGCCCAATATACAGGAAGAAAGGTGGTTTCTTTGCAAATAAATGGCCATTTGGATAGTTAGTGTTTCCAGTTTTCCACTGTCCTTACCCTGAAATTGCAGCCAGGAACCATCTTTGCAAATCTACAGTACTTTGAGATTTGCTTTAATTATGAAAAGCAGGTTTTACTGCAGCTCTTCAGTTAGATATATGAAACAGGAAAGATACCAAATGTTTGGCTAAAGTCAACCTTTGTGACAATCCCTCAAAAAATAAATGGAAAGAAGTGTACCGAATACAAAACAATAAACTTAATGAGTCATGCCCTGAAAATATTCCTGAGTATAATTCGCAGAAGAATATACAACAAAATTGAGGTAGTCAAAATTAAAAAATTGAATAAAATTAGAACACTCTGTATGAAAGTCTGTCTTTTAAGGATACATTCTGATATGCCAAACCACAATTTTACTAGTGATGCAAATAGGGACTAAAGGATTTATTTCCCCCCCTAAATATAATAACAGGCTAGGAAAAGGAAAAATGAGCCAGGATTGAAGATCCTCTCAATATACAAGTATAATCAACTCTTCAGGAAATCTGAATAGCTGTGAAAACAACTATACCTTGAACCAGATGACCCGAGGCTGAGGTCGCCCTGTTATCTTACAGGAAAATTTACCACTCTGTCCTTCTCGTACAATCACTCGGTTGGGTTTTGTAGCAAACTTGGGTGGACATTCGCCCCAAATGCTTGGCCGTTGTTCTATAGGTAGAACAGTAGACTGACCCCTGGAATGAAGTAATCAAATATTATTACTGAATCATGCTTCTTACTGAATTTCAGAATATTGCAGGCAACATGTAGTATGGTGCCACTCTAGAAATGAATTCCACATATTGTCCTGGAATACATGTATCTTCAAGCATTAGAAAACAAGTGTTTTTCCCAGTATTATGAGCGGGCACACATGCCCACATTTGAACAAATGGTAAATTTAGACTTGGCACAATGAGAATATACTTGGTCTCCATGAAAATTTAGAAGATTAAGAAGAAAGGAAATTCTGTGCATGCATGTTAGTGCGTGCATCATGGAATTGCAAGTTCAACAGATGTACAAGAATGGTCTTTAGAATACAACTCTCCTGAATCTAAATAACATTTTACTTCCTGATTTCATCCAATATATACAGAAATGCAAAAAAACAACAACCCCATGCTATTTGACAGATCCAACTGCAATGAAGCAAATAAGCTGTCTTCTTGGTCATTTTTTCCTGAATTCTTGCCCATTCTCTTACCCTCATCTGAGTCCAACTGAACTGTGTGAGCCTTTGGAAGAACCATGCAATGTTGTACAAGCATATATCAGCTAACTTTCTCAAAGCTACAATTAGATTAAGATGAAAAAATATCAGAGTTATCCCTCCATCCCCAGGATAAAATGTAGGAAACATTTCCATTTGAAGGGCTTGGAAAAAATACCTAGTCCAGAAGCCTCTTTCTACCTGCAAAAGTAGTAATAGAAAGAAGCCATTGTGATCAAAAAGGAAAGAAAAAACAGCCCCTCTATTGATAATATCCCACACTTGGCTTTGACTTTCAGAGAATATTTTCCCACGTAAATAAACTCGTATGATTCTATAAAGCAGACTCTAACACATCTGTTTTTGGAAGTTGGAACTATTTACTGCAGATGATTTCTGGCAATTCATCTAAAAACACTAATTATGCAGTTTAAACAAGGCGCCTGGAAACAACACAACTTTGCAGAAAAATCGGAATCTGCTTTGCAAAATTGTAAATATTAAACAGGTTATACTTTTTGATACTCAGGTCCTATCACGTTTAACTGATGATGAAAAGGTTAAATAAGGGTGTTGTAGGAGAAAGATAAATGGAATGTACAGGTATTTTGTTTTAGGTACATGCTGTTAGCCTGTCACTATTTGGCTTGGTTAATTTTGGGAATAATTCCTGGAATATTTGCAAAGGTGGAGGGAGAAACCCTCTTGTTCTTGGTGTTCCAGTCAACTGGTACATTTGCTACCTTATGAGCACTCTTTTTAAAATTTTAAGAACTAAAAGTTATTTTAAAAGTAATACCAAGAAGCTTGTAAGAATCTTGTGATTTGAGAACGAGCAGCAGGGGAACAACATTAGTTTTTATCCTTTCTCATTTTTAAAGATGATTATTAACATGTTGCCATAAATATTTCAGAACAAGGCCTTTTGAAAAAAAGATCAGAAAGTGGCCCTTGCTATGTATGATGAATTAAATTAATTATATATATTTGCAATGTTAATCAATCTCTGCTTATATTTCAGACCAAAACCAGTTCAGTATGTTCATCATTTAAAACTGTGATAAAAAGCCATGAAATAAGGAACAGTGATAGAACATTCAATATACACTAAGCAATACCTATTTAGTCTTGCTCCTACTAGTTCCCCACCAGTTCTGGTGGACTTTGATTTTTATAAATTCCCAAGCCAAAATACTGTTGGCTAAATTCCACACAATGTCAAGCACAGAAGGTTAGGATTAGGGTTACAGGAAGTCTGGTTCACTTTAGTGGCAAATATCACCATCACACATAGTAGTGAATAATCAACGGTGATGAAAAAGAAACTGAGTTTCAAACAAATTTAAAATCATGGTTATGTGCTCTGCACAAAATGCTTACTCATATGCAAACAAGTTTGCCCATCTTCTGCAATATATTATAATACTAAAAGACACTTATGAGATCTCAGCTCAAGAAGTAAACACTATATTGTAAATAATGTACGGTAATATAGGGAAACTTAATAATGTAAATTATAGTTAGGTGATAATCAATTAGCTAAATATACTAAAGGGCAAAGGAATTATAAAAGTTGGGCCACCAATTACTTCTCCCTATTTCTTGCTTTAAAAAACACCTACCAGATAAATATTATAATCTGTACTTCCTAGTGAAATAATAAAAAGTTAAGAATCATATTAGAAAATACATGAAATTATTCTTCATGGGGGAAAATAGCAGTTCATCTTCCTAAATATGAATCATGATCAGACACTAATCTGGAATGTGAGGTGTAACAACAGTGAATAATAATCCCCAAATTTCTATTGGCCACACTAGAGATGTCTAGATTAGATCTAACAGTAAATTTAAAAAGAAATAAATTGGTGGAACACATTATTTATACATTTGGTTCAAAGTTTTGTCAGCTGAACAAAGTAAGCACAGAAGAAGCCAAATGGCTTACAATTCTTAACAATCTGAATGCTGTAAAAAGTAAGGAAGATGAAGTTGACAGAAATTACCTCCATTACCTAGGGAAATGGAGCCAATTTTTTTAAGTCCAGAGAAACAAGATAATTTGGAAGTGGCTCAGGCAGAATTTTCCCTAATTCACAAGAGTACAAGAAGGAGAAGAAATACAACACAACCAGATTTGCAGCAGTAATATGAACTCGGTAGGCTAGACAGGAAAATATATTGACATTGTCATAAATATATAGTTCCATGAAGTGTTTTGAATGCAGCAGAATTATTATGACTAAAGCCAAACAGAAAATCTTGCCTTTTTTTAGATATTTCAAAAGCTCTGCATGTTAAGGAATAAATATCTGCTCTAAGTATATACTGTAAATGCCACCCAAACTCTTACCCAGAACTTTTGGAACTGGAAGACAAGTTATATTTCTTCAAAACTTTTCCTAAAAGAAAATAGAAAAAATGGTCAGACACAAAAAATACTTTATCAGGACTGCAAATCATTGGGATCCTTTATTGAACTTATGGATTTTTCTGTCTCTATATATCACAACAATGTATTTGTCCATGATTTTTTAAAAACAAATTACACCATTTGCTTCCCCATCTGTTCATTCTCCACCTGAAAAACGCATCTAATCAAGCTTTGCTTATTTGTACCCATATGAGGTAGAGTAATTGCAGGGCATGAACAGCTATTTGCTGTGGAGTACTTTGAGAAGCAGCCCAAACTCTAGTCATATACACCCAAATAAGAAACTTCTACTGAAAATGTGGTTTTATCTCATTTGTCCACACATACAAATAGAACTGCTTAATTGTTTTTGCTATTTCAAAAACTGCTCATAGTCTTTCAATAAGAAGTTTTATTTAATTCCAAGTGACTAGCTTGAAGCCATATTTAATTCACCTGCCTGCATTATTACCATAATATATCTAGGACATTTCTAGAACACATTCCTGTGCAAAAGCAATCCAACCAAAACTTTTAAGTCAGGATGGAAGCTATTATGTTGTAAGTCTGCAGCACCATCTACTGGATGTGAGCAAGTGAACTTTATGAACTTTAATGGTATTGTAATGGATGGTAAATACAGTTGGTTTCTGTAAAATATAGGGGACAGCATAACAGATTGAAAAATATTAATACAATTTAATATATTTTTTGTAAATAATCATTTATGCTTATCTCAACAGAAATCATGGTGGTTAAGTCTGACATTTGAACCAAAATGTCCTCAGATCAAATTATCTCTATATCATGGGTTTCTTCTAGAGATGCTTAGGCAAATGGTAGGAGGACAACCATGTTCTATCCTTAAAAGTAATTGTTATAAATTACCTAGGTTAACCTGCTTTGAAACAGTAGTCTTCTCACTTGGCATCCTGCAGATGAGAATTCTGCATAAAAATAACTGTGCTGGATCAGGGTAAGGCAAAGCCTTAGTCACACCTCAACTCAGCATTCTGTTCCCCAGTCAAATGCTTCTGGGTGCTCACAAGCAGGAGACACTGAAATCTTTTTGGACAACTGGTATTTGGAGGCATACTTCTTCAAATCTTGGAGGGAAGATTGTGTATTTAAGATAGATGATATTCAGTCGATCTGTCTTCCATGAATTAATTCAGTTTCCTATTAAAGCTTTCAAGCTCTCAAAGACAAAAGATTCTAAAGTGTTATCTCTAGATTAGGATGGGGTAATCTATAGCTCTCCAGATATTGAAAATCTACAGCTCCCAATAGCCCAAGTCATCACAGCTAATTGTGAAGAGACGTAGTTTTCTGAAATCACAGGTTTATTGTTCCTGATTTATCCTTAGAGTCTTTCATGACTAAAGGCCTTGTCCCTCAAACTCTCTGCAGCAAGTACACATTTCATCTTGTGTATTTTCAATTGCTGCGTTCCTTTCTCCCAGTGAGTTAGCGAAGCCATAAAAAAATGGTAGCCAACTGGCATTCTGTCCTCAATTTTCCACATTTGCTTTTGCAATCAGGAAAAAAAAAACAAAATTGGGGTGGGGCAAGCCATTGCATAGAAAAAAAGAAGAGCTTACAGAATGGAAACTGCTAGATTGCTAACCTTCTTACCTTCCACTGTCAATTCCACAGTCACCTGGCGAATCCCACCAGCATTTCTGGCCTGACACTTATACAGACCACCATCTTCCTCCTTCACCTCTTTAATCACCAAGCTGAAAATCCCTCGGGTGCTGCAATCTGCTACATAGCGCTCTTCTGTGACAAGGTGCTCATTTCTGTACCATGTGATCTGGGGTTCAGGGTTGCCTCTCACCTAAAACAGTTCCATATAGAAATAACCAGAGAGAAGAAATGGGGATAGAGGAAGGGGAAAAAAACAGAAAATGATTTTACCTGGAACAAATGCAGAACACTTTGCAAGCCAGTGGAAAAAATATTTTCTGAAGTAATGTCTGTTAAACACATACAAATCACCAAGAGCCAAAAGGCAAAAATCCGAACAGAAAGAAGAGAATCTACGGATGCGTCATGCTGTTAAATTAGCAATGTTGATCCAAGAACTTCTTCTGCCTGTTGACCTTTAAAAGCCAAAATTAAGAAATTTTGAGAAATAGTTTCAGATAATAAATCTATGACCCCGTTTTTAAGTCTGGTATGGCAGACATAACAGTATAAATTAAAACAACCATATGTAGGTTGAAAATCACAGGATATAATTTCCTTTATCAGATGAATTCTCCTTGAAAAGTATCCAAAAACAGTGTTGTTCAGACAATTCCATATAAACCAGCTGTAAAATAAAAAGCCAGCAACCGTCAGTGTACAAAATCTGGTCAACAACATTTTTTACACATGAAAATCAAATCTCCGAGATATATTTTGTAAATTTAACTATTCTTTTCCCTTTTGGATAGTAGCAATAGCGCGGACTGTCAAAACATAGTGATTATCATCTGTGGATTATTTTATTTACATTAATCTGGGCTTGAGGAAAAATTATATTTGAATCTGATTTTCAAACATTTATTCAAAGGATATGTACTTTCAACAAGGTAAACTGGGAAATAATTTGATATACTGTACATGCCAATGTTAGAATATGATGAAAGGTATATTGGGAAATACTCATATTTATATAATTTTAATATAGTTTTTATATTTGATCTATGGAGATTAAAATTAAGGGAAGATTTGCTTATATCTGAAGGTATTTTGGCTTCTGCATTATGTTTTTCATTTTTTAAATTGCCAGAATGCCTTAATAATATGGAACTCTGCACAAAGCTATCCAATCACCAAACAACAATATATAATTCCACATGTTAAATGAGAGATACTGTAGAAAGAAGTGATAAATGTCATAAGTTTCCTGTTACACTGAACTCAGCAGCAAGTTAAACAGCTCAAAAATAATTCTCCTATATTTATTCTTACTCAGTGGTGGGATTCAAAAATTTCCGCTACCTAATCTGTGGGTGTGGCTATGTGTTCAGCCAACCAGAGGTGGTATTTGCTGGGGTCAGCCAATCAGAAGTAGTATTTTCCGGTTCTCAAAATTATTCTACGGAACCTGTCGGAATAGGCTGAATACCACCACTGTTCTTACTTTATTAGCTGCAAACCCCATGCCAATGCAGAAATATTATGTTTGCACCTACGGTATATTCATGTTCATTTACTAGTCAATTGACTGTATCAAAATACAAAACAATATCAAAAAGTAAAATACAAAGATGCAAAGATATAAAATGAAGTGCCTTCAAATGCAATAATCAGCTTTGCATTCTCCTCAATCTCTTTAATAAAATGAGTTCTCATGCTTAACTATAAATTTGGCAGACCTTCAAGTAACACACAAGTTTACACCTGGAAGAAATAAAGTAATATATGGTCACTATCCCAATAGGCTATTGTGTTAACCAGTAACTTCAATATTATTGAAGCGCATAATTTCCAGTGAAGGAGAAAATGTATGAAGTATTTTGTCTGATACTCCAGTTATTATTTATGAAGTATAAATAGCTGCCCATCTCATTTGCATGGGTGGTATGCAATGTTAACACATGCACACACGTACTTTTACCATAGAATCACACAACTCAAATGTCACTCTAATAAAAACCTTTCTTTGGTACATAGGGTTTTTTCTGTTTTAAATTCATTCTTATTCTTTGCCATGTATATTAAGGGACCAATATCTGCAAATGACTTAATACTGAGTTGGGCATTACAGGCAGAATCCTATGTTTAAACATGTTTTCTTGTCCAGATATTTAACTGAAGTTAGGTATTAAACAGATAAACCATACTGCAGGATAACTTTGATAAGTAGTTTTACCCAAGGGGTGATATGTCTCATACTAATCTGTTTCTTTCAGATAACATTTTGGTATTCTGTTCAGGATCCATTAAAATAACCTTCCAAAAATAATTAGAAATTTGATCATAGATTCTAAGACAAACCACTAACTACCCAAAACTGCCAACTGACCCATTCCAAAACTGCAGGTGTTCACATACTTAAAATTAATTATTCTGGAAAGGAGCACCTTGCTGAGGCGAGATCCCCTCAGAACTGCTATGCCGCCATACTGCCACCAGGAGAGGGAACACGCACGGGAGCTGCGGCAGTGGCGGGGGGAACGGCGGGTGGGAACGGAGGGAGAACATGCACCAGCCCCACCCAAACTGAGGAGGGAGGGAGGGAGGGAGGAAAGAAGGGAGGCAGGGAGAAAGGAAGGATGGGAGAAAGGAAGGAAGGAGGAAGGAGGGAGGGAGGAGGGGAAGGGAGAAAGGGAAGAAGGATGAAAGGGAGGGAGGAAGGGAGGAAGGATGGAAGGGAGAGAGGGAGGGAGGGAGGAGAGAGGGAGGAAGCAAGGAAGATCCCTAAGCATCTGCAGAACTCCCAGTTGAAGAAAAAAAAATGAGCTGGATCTCCACACAATTAAAGCGTATTGACGATTCTTTCAAGAATCTGTGAGTTGATTGGTAATTTTGAGAACTAGAAAATATCACCTCTGATTGGCTGACCCCAACAAACACCACCTCTGGTTGGCCAAATGCACTGCCACGCCCACCAAGCCACACCCACAGAACCGGTAGGAAAAAAATTTGAATCCCATTACTGGATGGGAGAGCATAAAATCAGGCTTGAGGACATCTACCATAAAGATGCTACTACTTCAATTTCTGTAATTTTGTGTGTTTGTATTTGGAGTCTGCTGGAGTGGGAAACTAGAACAAGTTGAAAGGAGCAGGAACCAAAGGACTTTCTCTTCATAAAGATATTGATAGGAGGAGTTAGGATTTTTGTCACCGCTTTCAAACTGTAGGGATTCTTTTTGTACAATATTCCTGATATTGATTAAAGTTTAACAGGCTGTATATTCATGACTGAACAATTATTCTTCCAATACCTAATTCTATTAAAAATATATACTTCCTTTATTTAAACTAGACATATAAAAGAGTAAAAGAATCATATCTCCAGAACTATTCTCCAAGTTCAGTTCAAGATTTCCTAGATCTTCCATAATCTCATCTAATTTGTCCCTGGGTCGCAAATCTTCTTTCTCTTTTATTTTGTTCAGTTATCAAATATACATGGTACAATACAAGATATACCCAAATATCACTTTTATGAAATGTATCTTGGATTTTCATTTGTGTATTGTAACACTGAATATGAGGAAGATAAACATTAGACAGCACTAGATTACTTTTATGTTTGCTGGCTGCATATAACATGTACTTCTCATTTGTGCAACATACGTGAACATAAACCTTAGCTTATGAAATCATCTGCCCTACAGTAAAACATTCCCTAATAAAATAACATGGATGAAGTGTACGAATTTGCCAGTTTCAGTTTCTAGACTTCAAGTAAAACTGATCAGTTTTCTGCAAAAATAGACATTTTGAGCTGTCCTGTGAAAATATTCTTAGAATCAGATTATAGAATTAGAGAGTTGGAAGAAATACTAATGACACAGAGTCAAACCCTTTGCTCAGTGCATGAATCCAAATAAAAGCATCTCTGACAGATGGCTATTAACTCTATGCTCAAACACATGTGAATAAGAGCTCATCACATTTCTCCACATCTGAACTGCTTTTACCAGATGTATTATTTTTCTTAACATTCAGCTATAATCTACTTTCCTGTAATTTAAAACCACTATTTCATTACCTATGTTCTGGAACAATAGAGAATATATTCTGAACTTCTTTTGTTCGACATTCCATCCAGGTCTTCAAAAGTTTATTAAATGGTCTTGTCTTCTTCTCAAAGCTAACCATACTCAGTTTCCCTATCCTCTCTTTGTAAGACTTCTCTTCAAGCTCCTTGATCATCATCAGTGCTCTTTTTTGCATTTATTCCAGTGTCTCTTTTTTGAAATGTGTGTCCAGAACTGAAATGGCCATGATATATTCAGAATATAGTAGAATTATTACTTCCTGTGATTTAAAAAAAGTACTTCTGTTGATGTATCCTAAAATGTCAGGAATAAAGTTACATTATTGACTCATATTTAGTTTGCATGGACTCATACTAAGTAAATCAAATTTACTTCCACTTCGTTTTTACAAGTACTTCCATGAAGCCAGGTATTCCCCATGTTATACCTGGTGTTTTGATTCTTTTCCCTGACTAAAGAACTCAGCATTTGTTTCCTACGTTACTCCTTCCAAAGGTTTATCACCAGCACTAAAACAACTCTAGCCTCAGGTAGCAGATAATCAGTGCAGGTGAGAGAAACCTTCTTTCCTCATAGGCTTTGGCATTTATTTGCAATGTTGCTGATGGCAGAAGAAAAGCAATAAAAGATGGATGAAAAGTTACTACTCTTATTCTTTTACACCGCCCTTGCAGGAAATCTCTAGATGAATGGATGAATGGATTTGCACAAACATCTCCCAACTTAGCAACCAACTTAGCCATCTTCAAGACCAAGGTTTTCCCCCTTTGCATTGAAACTGTTGCATTTTTTTTTAAAAAAATCTTAGATTAGGGGAGTGAAACTGGCAGCCCATGGGCCGGATGCATCACTCACAGGCTACGCCAACCCCAGCTCCGCAAAGGCAAAAAAGTCACGTGATGCGATCGAGTTTGACACCCGTGCCCTAGATCTTGTGACTTATTTTTTTCAACATTGACAGGTGTGGGAATTTGTTTTCACATAGATTTTACTAAATGTGGAAAACACCATTAGACTCAAAATTCCAGGAGATGATTTTCTGCCAATGAGATATCATGGGGTAACAAACAAATAAATGGGTGAAAATCCACAAACTTGTGGTGATCCACTTTTATCAGCTCTCATTTATCTCTTCTTGGTGTCCATTGGGCAGATTTCTGCTATATAATTTATGGCATAGAAACACTATCTAGAAATGGGCTTTTGATAAAATTGTTCAAGGATTCTTGAACAATAAATCCTAATCCTAGCACATGCAGCAAGATGTTTACTTTTTCGCGTTATAAATAATGTATGTTGAATCTTATTATAAATCTTTACAAAAATGTTTGTTATGTATGGTTTTTAAAAGGATGCTATTGTGTGTAATTTTGATCATGGTAACAGCTATATAAAAGTGAGGGTGTTAATGTTGGTACTTGTTTTTAGTTAAATTTCTAATACTTGATTGTATTTAAACTTCATTGCTTTTTAGATCTAAATACCCATGATGTCCAAGAAATATCCTTCTTTACTTGAAATCAATTCAATAATGGCAATACTAGTGATTCAATGTCCTCTGAACTTTCTTGTGTGCGTTCATATGAAGATATTTCTCCATAATCATACCCAGGAAAAAATGCAGAATAGATCTGTCACCTTCCTATGAACCCATAGTCAAGTAAATGTTAAATGGAGACACCTTCAATATATAGTTTTATATGTAATAGGATCAAAGTCAAGGTTTGGCCTCATCAAATGAATGTTCAGTATAATTTGGTTGACTTGGTTCTCCCCTCACACACACACTTTGGCAATGCAGTAAGATCTGTAAGTGGTCTTTAATTACCAGTTCATTGGTTGTTTGGAAAATATTACAATCATCTGACATCAAGTCATGCAAGATGTTTATATTAAATCAGAATCTACAATTGAAAAATAAACTCATATGTAGATATATATAAAGAGCCATAGTGGTGCAGTGAGTAAAGTGCTGCAATTTGTGTAAGTGCTTAACTGGCATCTGCCTGCAATTAAGGCAAGTTCAAATCCCACTAGGCTCAAGGTTGACTCATCCTTCCATTCTTACGAGGTAGGTAAAATGAGGACCCAAAATGCTGGGGGCATATATACCATATATACTCGAGTGTATGTCGAGTTTTTCAGCCCCCAAAATGGGCTGAAAAAGTCACTCTCGACTTATACTTGTGTCAACTGATTTTTGGGGACTTAAGGAGATGCCCGTGCAGCATGTGCCAAATGCGCTGTGTGGGTATCAATTTAGCCCCAAAAATCAGCTGTTTTAGTTATGGTCAGCCATTTTGAATTTTTTTATTTTTTAAATTTTTTTTTGCTTGGTCCGCCCAGTAAACAGCAAACAGCCGTGCTGCTGCAAACAGTGAGAATA
>JANHFQ010006011.1:76781-87776 GCA_032468035.1 Aparallactus werneri | reverse complement strand
TTATTATTATTATTATTATTATTATTATTATTATTATTATTATTATTATTATTATTATTATTATTATTATTATTTTGTATCGCCACCCATCTCATGGGAGTGATTCAAGGCACCACACAAGTTTAAAAACAATTCAACAATCCAAACCATAAAGTCTGAGGTCACAAACAACAACCTCATCTTAAAACAAAACAGTTTTAACTAGTAGAGTTATGCATGCCATACCTTGATGCACTGTTGAGAAATTTTTTAAAAGAAGGAACATCAACAGAATCACATGACCTCGGGATACTGCAGCTGTCACAAGTATAAATCAATTGCCAAGCATCTGAATTTTGATCACATGATGCTGTGAAAAATGCTTGTCACTTTTTTCAGTGCTGTGGTAACTTTGAACAGTCACTAAATGAACTGTTGTAAGTTGAGAACTACCTGTACATGATTTTGCATGAAGTAGGAATTAAGTCATGCTGTGGTGGTATTTTCAGATAAAAACCAACAAGATTTGGTTTTCATTGTCACTTTATAAGTCTTGTTTGACAACTCTCATATTTACTCAGAAAGTAGATGTAAAACAATCCTCCAGCCCCAAAAATGAAACATTAAAACAGATTAACAAACCACTGTTTTTCTGGCTCTGTTACATTACTGTAAATTAATCAGAACTTTTTATTTTAAAGATAATTTTGGGGAAAGCAGTTTTAATATAGTGCCACATTCAGTAATAATTAACAGGCTACTTTGTTACCAACACAGAATAATCATATTTGGTAAATATTCCTATTAACTGTTTAAACAAGTAGCTATTTATATTATTTACCATTAAATAAGACAATATAGTGGGACTAATTTATTCATTTATTTATCCATTCAACTTATGCCTGCCAGAAAAGTGAGATTCTCGGCAGTTTTCAATGCAATAGTAAACAATACAATAAAATATCCATAGTTCAATAAATAAAAATAAAGTGAATATATCAGTAACACAGTAGAAATGTTAGCGGCACACAGAGAAAACAAAATGAATATAAGCAGTAATAAACATATAAACATTGAGAAAAATTAAGAGAATATTGACATTAGTTCATAATCCAAATAGTCTCTAAATTAATTTTTTTAGTAGTTTCAGAAAACTATTAAAGAAACTGGAAGCTTGTTGAATTACTTAGCAAAGGAAATTATATATATTAAATTTAAATTTAACAATTAAGAGAATATTATAACCATACAATATAGTCCAATCTACAGAGCATGGAAGTAATTCAAAATAACTTTATAAAAATTAGTATTTCCACTTTTAAGTCGAGTAGCAAAACATTATGGAGAAAATCAAAGCCATCTGAAATATAAATAAATATAATTATGTACAGAATAAGTTTGTATGTTGTATGAAAATTAAGTTATGGCAACTTGACTTATTTTTGTAACAAAATTGGAAGTAATGATTCCTTTTAAAATCAATAAAAATAACTCCAGTTGCTATGACTTAATTTTCAGACAACTCTACTTGGATGACTGGGAATCTTCATCAACATTCTCCTATTTGTATTTTTTCCATTTAAAATAATCCATAATTCATGTTACACAATAAATAATGGTAAGTCAATGGACATATGCTAAATCTGAACACATGAAGTATGTCCAAGAAATAGAGTTGGTTTTACTTTAAACACTAGACATATTTTAAATCTGTCCAAATTTAATTAGGTAGATATTCTGCCCAACTGTCTGTGCAGTACTTCTAGCACAGAAGCTATACATCTTTTAATGATTCCATAATTATGATAGTCATTTGGGTCAAACTAGCTGCCTTCCTTCCATTTGCAACAATTCCAAGTAAGTAGATGTCACCATTTCCAAAGGATTTCTTTCTTGCTTGATTCTCCTTTCTACATTAGTAACAACAAAACAAACATTTTATCTTTCCTTTATTTGAGCTTTTAGAGCAGGAGTGTAAAACTCACGTCATCACAGCAGTATCATGTGACATATTGGGACTTTCCCCCCTTGCTAATCCAGGTGGTGGCATGGACAGCACATGATGCATGTGGCCCATGGGCCGCGGGTTTGACAGCCCTGTTCTAGAGCTTTAATATTCTTAGGTTGATTCACACTCCAAAGTGAAAGGGTGGACATTTTGAAATTATCACTTGAATTGCTCACAATTTCCAAAAGGTACAAGAGCCAAAGCAATTATTCTTAGTTAGCATGAAACATTTCATCTTTCAATACATTTTTTCTTTCAATGTACAATATTCACTACATCCCAAGAATTTTTTTTAAAAAGGGAAGGGGATCATCTTTTAGTTTGCCTTTTCATACAAACATGTACTTTCTCAGTAAACATATATATTAAATAGGGTCCTATCATAATTGTGTGCATAGAATTTACCACATAAAATAGATTTCAATGATAGCTTGAAATAACCAATAAGAGTAATGCCTCTAAAGCTTAGAATTTACCTGAAGTAACATTTCCTATGGAGATTGCTATATTTATACAGTACCTATACCCATATCTACAATATATCTCTTATGTCCAATAGACACAAAATAATAACGATATCATTTTAAAAAAATAGCTTAGTGATTACATTACTGTATTATTGCTTCTATTTTAAATATTGTTTAGTGATCAATATGTATCTATTCCACATGGAAAGGGTTATTTGTATCAAATCATTATAATTTTATGCAATACTTGCACAGATGATTAATACACAAATATATATATATATATATATATATACATATTTTCAGCTGGGATGCAGTTTTGTCTAAAATTCTCTAGTTTAAATTCATCATCAATTAAGTAGTCAGCTAACAAAAACAATTGGATTCAAAGGATGCAGTTTCTCTGACAAAAATGCCTCTAATTACTCCTGAAATTTACAGAGTCTCCGTTTTTAAGAAAATAATTTGCTTTCCTGATAAATCAGTTTTCATGAACAGGATTACAATATAGTTTAGCAATTCAGAAAGCCAATTTTAATCTAACAAAATGCTTAATTAATACAGATAAAAAGTTGACATTATTCCACAGAGATTGGCTTTTATTATGTATGGTATAACTTTATTGATACACTTCAAAGACAAGTTTAACATAAGTGATATTTCCAATCTTTTTTTAAAAAAAACAATCCAATTACCCACAACTTTGTTTAGGCTAATCAATCTGCCATAAAGCTGTGCGAAATTACAAACAGGGTTTGCTCAGTGATAGGGCAAATCTTTATCATGGATACTTAAGAAAGAAAAAATGATAGCATCAGAGGACAAATTCTACCTCCAGATATTAATTGTCTACCCTCTACATCTGGATATTTGGTACTAATCTTGTAACACAAGCCAATTTTTTTCTTATCTGTGTCTTTTGCATTAAACTCAAAAGTGACTACCTGAAAAAGTATATATCCTGTTAACAAAATGAACTTTGATTGATTCATCTATTTGCTGCATGATTAACAATATGAAAAATCAGACTTAATTACACAAATTTTGTTATAGGGGGAGAACTACAGGAAAATCTAAGCAGCCTTAAGTCTCTAATAAGTGGAGAACAAAGGGGAAAAGAATTAACCCTAACCACAAATAGCCTCTTTGAATCATCACTTGGATCACATTGGAAATTTCTGCTGGTATTATGAAAACTCCTCTCACTCTCATCTGTCTGTCTATCATTTCTGAATGCTTCCTACATAATAGAGATATACAATTTATGTTGTCTCAAGGGCCGTGTCAGACCTGATATTGCATGGAAAGGATCAAAAGTTGGTGAGACTAGTATATATTTGGAAACCATTTCAGAATTTTAATGGATATACTATACTGTTGCCTTAAACATCTGTGAGCACAATTTTTGTTGTGCTTCCCTTTATGTGGTTTTCTGCTTTTACTTTTCAATGTTTATGAACCACTTTGAATCAAGTAAAATAAGGCAATATAGAAAAGTTTGTATAAATAAGTAAATCATGCTGCAACTTTCCAAAAGACAAACAAATTAATAGTATCACATATGTTTTCACTCACTCGGAGAGTACAAAAAGAATGTTGATGGACATCTTGGCCAAATACTTTACCAAGAAGTCTTACATGAATAAAGTGGTTTTAGAAAAATATACAATAACTAGAAAGGTAATTCTACCATATATCAATTAATTTTTTCACACAGGCTAACCCCAGTTTGACCCTTATATTAGGTACTAGTCAGTGTATTATTGGTTTCTTATATATCTACATGGTGAGGTAAGCATCACTGAGGAAGCAGTAAAATCAAAGAAAAGCTGTAAACTGAGGTTCTCAGAGAAAGAGTTTTGCAACTTGGAAATAAGCAAAACAATATATCTCTATGGTTGGACTTCTAGGGTGTGGTTTCATGATGGCTAGCAGCTGGGGAGAGAAGCTCCTCTCTCGCAGCGCAATTTCTTTTGTCAAGTGGCGTATTTGGGCCATTGCTAACCCAGAAGAGGAAGGCAAAGTAGAGAGGATACTTTGGAGACCACAGGGAGCTGTGCGAGTCCCCTGCAGATCCAGGAGAACCTCCTGTGGTGCCAACAAAGAAGAGGTCGGCGGAAATGGCCACCTAGGAGCCGTGGAACACATTGAGATAGGAAGCAAAGAGGGATCAAGACAACATCTGTGAGTAAAGCTCTGGATCAGAGAAAGAGTACAATTTCCCCATGAATAGAGAGAAGGAGAAAGAGAGCCTGAAAAGTGGGGGATAAGCGGTGCAAGATTTAATTACAGTGGGGCAAAATTTATCTATTTATTTATTTTATTTGGACTTCTATGGACTTCTATGCTGCCCCTCTCCCAAAGGAGTCGGGGCGGTGCACAACAAACATAAAAAACAGACAATACAAAAGTTTAAAATATATTAAATGTCCAAATAAATTCAAATTAAAAGTGGGAGAAAACAATTTAAAATTTAAAAAGTTTTAAAAGGCCAGATGCGCTACTTCAATATGCTTGATTAAAAAGCCATGTCTTCAGGGCCCAGCGGAAGGATCGTAGATCGGGGGCTGTCCACAGCTCCGGCGGCAAGGTGTTCCAAAATAAAAGCTTGCAGGTTCTCCTCCTGGGGGTCTCCAGCCGGTACTGTCTGGCTGAGGACATTCTGAGGAGGCCGACTCTGTGGGAGCGAACTGGGCGATGGGAGGCTATTGGTGGCAGATCAACATTTGTCTAATTCTACAGGCAGCAACTGAGTTTTGACATGCCTAGTGTAGTAGTTGGCTTAAGATCTGCCCAAAACAATTGTAAAATCCATCAGGTTTACCTGGCTTAAACACATAAAAGAGAGATGAGAGCAAAGTGAATGTCATAACCAAATAAACAGTGCACAAGGACATGACCCACTATTTCAACTTCCCTGGTTGTACATGGGCAAAGTTGCTTCCCAGGGGGAAACTTGTAATATCTTCTCTTCCCCATGACTGAGCGGAGAGCATTGAAACAAGCCAATCTGGATGCTTAGTGTTTCAAGGTCAGAAGACGAGGCAGGTAACTGGTGAGTTCAAAAAGATTTGGCAGGCTGCCCAGATAAGTGACAACAAGCTCAAATTCAACAAATGTTTGGTATAAACATTTATCTGCAGATCTATTTAGCATTCTGCTATCCTTGGGAGGTAAGACAATTACAAACCTGGTTTTCCCTTTCTCTCTTAAGTGTTTTGGGCCATTAGGACTGAAAGTTATTAAACTGGTATTTAGGGTGGGAGTGGGGAACGTATGTACCTACTTCAGTTCCTAGAGGAGAAATGGTAATTGGGAAGTCCTGCTGGAGAAAATGTACAAGATTAATCCAAAACTAAAAATATGAAGACCGTATGAACTTTAAATTCTGTTTATGGCACAATGCTGAGAAAGCATTGGCCCCAAATCATATACTGGGATTCTTGGCTAAAGATGGACTTGAAACTGGGCTTTCTTTAACCACTATACAATCTGACTGCCCTAGAATCATTGCCCAAGACTTTAACCTCAGTTTTCTTGATAGTTTGGGATTACTTGATTGTCCTCCTCTGAAATGAAAGCATTTGAAGAGAGCTGCCACATTGCTTTTGGCGATAGACACTTTTATTGTTAGCTGTAGCAAACTCCACTTAAATCTTCCAAGAGCCACAGCCCACCAACCCTAGTATTTACAGCTTTTTAATTTTGCAGAAAACAGAGATGACTTTGGAAAATTAGGCAATTAGCAGAGCATAATTTAAGCTCAGGATAGGAAATGAATATCCCATTCATCCACCTTAACTCTCTTGAGTATAAAAAACGAGGGAGGAAAAAATATTGTCAGACTTCCAATATTGTGTTACCGTGGCTTGTAACAATGAAGTAGAGTTCCAATATTACTTGTGGAGTCTGTTTCCTGATTTTGATGGGCTGAAGTGGCAAAGGCTGTAAGTCTCAAAGACCGTGGGTTGGGCAGCGAGCAGGCCTTGGAGTGCAAATGAGCTACTTGGTAGTGGGGCTCCTCAAGAGAAAAAAAGTGGAGGAATGACTTAAGGGAGTTTCAAACTTGTGATCTCCCCTGCCAGTTTCCTTTTGACTTTGTTGGAAGATGGCAGGAAAAGTTGTAAAAGCGATTACATGATTGTGGGATTCTGTAACTATCATAAATGTGGGCTGGTTGCCAGGCACTTGTGAAGTTGTGAAGATGTGACCAGTGGTGGGATTCAGCCTATTCCGACAGGTTCCGTAGAACCGGTAGCAATAATTTTGAGAACCGGAAAAGACCACCTCTGATTGGCTGAACACATAGCCATGCCCACCAAGCCACGCCCACAGAACCGGTAGGGGAAATTTTTGAATCCCACCACTGGTTAAAATATATTGTAAATTTCTAATTTTTAAGGATTAGAAATTGTGGGGAGTTAGAGATGTAACCCTGGGATTGATTAAATACTGTTAAGATTTGGATTGATGAGTTGTGTTGGATATTTGGGATATTGAAAGCATGGTGGAAAAATGAATAATTTTTAAAATATTAAATATAAGACGGGATAATAATGGTGAAAAGAAATGTTACTTATGTTTAAATGAATCAATGGGGAAGATAAGAAAGAATAGAAATAGAAATAAGAGGGGAATAAGAAAATATATTTTTTAATAAGACAAGATGTATGTCATAGCGAGAGGGAGATTTAGAAATTGAATGGTGGTAGTATTAGATATATTTAAACAATGTGAAACAATTAAAATGAAACGTAATAATTATGAGTAATAACATTATGTTTATTTGTACTAAAAGTATGATACCCAGGTACCACACTGTTCATGCATTGATACATATAAGCAATATAAAATAAAAAACTTGACATTAAAAAAATAAAAAGGGCAAGAGATGATGGATAGATATAGAATACTTCTTAATATGGTGGCTATTTTACTAAGAGCTAGAAAAAAGAGGTAGAAAGTAGAATGTGGGAAAATAGTATGTATATACTGATATATATAAAAGTCCAATAAATAATAAATAAATAAATATATATAATAGAATACATTATAATTACCATATATACACAAAAGTTAGACATTGAAAGATTATGATTATGTATATCTAAATAATATTATTAGTATTAGTATTGTGTATAAAGTACCGTATATACTCAAGTATAAGTCGATCCGAATATAAGTCGAGATACCTAATTTCACCTATGAAAACTGGGAAAAGTTAGTGACTCGTGTATAAGTCGGGGCATCAATCTAGCCCTGAAAATCAGCTGTTTTAGTTATGGTTGGCCATTTTGAATATTTTAATTTTAATTTTTTTTTCTGGGTCCTCCAAGCAAACAGCTGTGCTGCTGCAAACAGATTTTTGGGGCCTAAGTTGATGCCCAACGGTTTGGCACACGATGCACGGCATCACTTTAGGTCCTCAAAAATCAGTTGACCTGAGTATAAGTCGAGGGTGACTTTTTTCAGCCCATTTTGGGGGCTGAAAAACTAGACTTATACTCGAGTATATATGGTAATATAATTGGTCCCCATGTATCTAATAAGTGCCATCTGGCAGAACTGGGTGGAGACCATCTGGCGAGTCCCATCTGGGTTGCCAAAAATTGCTGTCCCAGCTCAGTATGTCCTTGCTCAGTATGTCTTTCACCCAAATTGAATGTACTGAGGTGGGGATTATAAAATAAGCTTTATCCTGCAGAAGAAAGCACATAGGAAGAGCTTTCAAAGCCTAAGAAACCCCCGTCCCCATAACCACTTGTGGGTTTTTTTGCAGCATTTTATCACAAGCTGCAGCCTGCTTAATGTCACAGGATCACAAGTTGTTTTCCTGTTCTTTTACAGTAATGTCTTTACCTTATTAGTATAAATGAAGCAAACATCTTTCCTGCTTACAGATAGGTTAACCACAAAATTACCATAACTGTCATTTCAGCAGTACATTAGCAAAGCTTTCACCAATGTACTTCCTGTTTAACAATATATTTCTTTTTTCAGTGATATGTTTTAGTTATTGTATGTGCAAAGATCTCCTGTTTATCCCTTATCCCTTGTCCCATAATGTATTGGGAATTAAGTTTAGCATGCTAAAACTGAAACTGTAACTGAATATTTATTGATATTAGAGTCTTATCTACCATATCTACCTCTTTCAATCTCTTTTCATATGGCTTAGTTTCCAATCCTGTATTCATCTTTATTGTTTGTTGCTGAACTTTTGGTGCTCAAAAATGGACAAAATGCCTCATTTCTGATTGGACCAAAGCAGAGTAATGTGGAATAATAATTTTTCATGATTTGAAAAATAAAATTCTGTTGATTCAGTCTAAAATTGCATGCATCTACTTTACAGTCACATCACCCTGCTGTTCATTTTCTATTTGCTATCAACCATAATTCCAAGATTTGTTTTTACAAGTATTAAGTACAAGTATTAAGACAGGTATCCCTCACCTCATACCTTTGCCAAGAGTTTGAAGATTTTCTGAGAATCTGGTATAAACATGTTTGCACATATTTTCTCATTTAATTTAATTTCCAAACCAGATATTGGAGTCTTTCTGAGATACATGAAAGTAAAGTTTCTTAAGTTTATCCATGTCTAATTACCATGTTCAGTGTGATTATGTTGAGCTATAAAATATAAACAGCACTGTGTCTATTTAATTCTCCTTTTATTAACTTCTTCCTTTGCTGTATTACTTTTTTCTGTCATTTCCCTCTCGAATTTTTTTTCTACCTGGAAGAAATACTGAGAAATTAGATTGTGCAAATAGAAATTTATTGTTCACTGAAATGTGTATGATACAAAATAGAATTATGAAGATGAATTTGCTGCATTTAGTACAGATCTCTTTTAAGAGCTATGGCCTGAATGCAAATTAAAACTATGTGGTAATTGCCTTATCCATAGATGCATTCCCTTTCAGAAATCAAACTGATTCAATAATCATAGTTTGAAAAGTAGCAGATAATGTTCCTTTACTGTCCTATTTGTGTAGATAGGTGGGCAAAAGTAATTTTATAGCTACTTACTATATTAACATGTTCATGTGAATGAGAAAGCTATAACAAGAAATGCTGTTGATTAGAGTACTACATATTCTGTTGTAACTATAATAACATTAAATGATGGAATTATTCATCTTGGTGTCTATCTTATCTTTCTTTTTTCAAGTTTAAATAGCTGTTCAATTTGTATACTCTAGTGTTACATGTCCTTTATTTCTTTCTAAGCATATACTTTTATGTCATTATCCATTAAAAAGTTTGTTCCTAGTTAATCTGTGCATTAGTAATGTGTGTATGTATGTTCCGCATACACTCTTACACCCCTGCACCAATCATGCCCAAACTTTCAACATACTTACCTTACCCTCCGAAGATGAGCACTGTGGAGGTCACTAACATTTGGGGGGGGTCTGCGTCCCAGAAGAAGACTCCCAAAGTGCAGACCCCCCCAGCAACCAATAGCAAATCTGCACTTGGCATGCCTGGCACATGAGCAGGACAGGCCTTCCAGCTGGCTCTGAAGCCGGTGGCCATTAGGAGGAAGCAGTGACTGAATGAAGTTGCCCCGGGTGTCACTGAACCTTGCTGTCAGGAAGAGGCTGCGGAGGAGGAAGCAGCAAGATAACAGAGGAGGCAGCACCGGGAAGAGGTTCAACCAGCTGGGGGCGAGCAGGGATGGAGGAGGCAGTGGGACAACTTTGCCAGGCCCAAGGGAGGCGCAGGGAACTGGGAAGGTAGCGGCGAAGGCGCTGGCAATGGCTTGGGCCTGAGGGAGGCGGCACAACGGGGGAGGCAGCATTAGGCAGGCCTGGGTTTGCCAGGCCCAGGGGAGGCAGTAGGAATGGGGAACGTAGTGTCGGAGCTGCTGGTGAACAGAAGAGGCAGCAGCAGACAGCAGAGGAGGCAGTGGGACGACTTACAGGCCCCACTATACCCGGGCGAAGCCAGGTATTAAGCTAGTCTTCTACAGTATATATTGTTTAGGCATACATGAAACAAAAATGTCTTCCTCTTTATTCAATCTAAACATTCTCTTATATATAAGACAAGTTAATTCTAAGCATCCTTCAAATTAATTCAATTCATGCTAACAATATTAATCTCTTATCATGTTTATCAACTTGGAATAACTCTCATTTTGTTTTTTAATATCACTTTTAAATAATCCTCATTATATTATTCAAACCTATATTAGCAAAAAATGCCCAACTACTCTTTATCCTTATATCTTTTTTGTTCATCCCATACATATATAAACAAAATTAATTCTAAGTATCATCATTTTATTATATACATAGTAAAATTGCCTGACCTCTGTAAATTTTTAATCTATTATTTTTATTCATTCTATAAACTTTTGTATTCTAATATTTTCCCTATCTAACTTTATTTCTGCCTTAGTTTACAATTAGGCTATTTAAATACTTAAATGGCCGTTTTCCTTAACCATCGTCTCTTTTTCTCTTTAAAGCTTCAATCTTTATACATCTTCTAGTATGTTTACCACACTCCTCATCTTTGTCTCTA
>JANHFQ010006011.1:16363-31247 GCA_032468035.1 Aparallactus werneri | reverse complement strand
AGCCTGGCCCCTCCCACTGAGTCCCTCCCCTCCCAGGAGTCTCCACGCAGCCCATTTTGGATGCCAAGTAAGTGCAGGGGCTACGCAGTGCAGACTAGGAGAGGGCAAAAAAGAGGCCTACTGGAATTCCGGAAACAAGAAGTCCGGACTTCCAGGGGAAGCTGTTTTCACCCTCCCAGAGGCTCGAGGAAAGCCTCCGGAGGCCGGGGAGGGTGAAAACTGCCCCCCCTGCCATAGTGCAAGAGGCTGGCTAGGCCACGCCCACCATGGCCACGCCCACCAAGCAACCAGGCAGAGAACCCCTTGCTAAGTTTTTTGAAGCCCACCTCTGATCTTCAGAAACCATACCATATTGAGATTATTATAGTACAGTCCTCAACTTACATCAGTTCATTTAGTGACGTTCGAACTTACAACAGCACAGAAAAAAGTGATTTATGATCATTTTTCACAATTACGACCATTGCAGCATCCCTATGGTCATGTGATTTACATTCAGATGTTTGGCAACCGGTTCATATTTATAACAGTTGTGGTGTCCCGGGGTCATGTGATCACCTTTTGCGACTTTCTGACCGGCAAAGTCAATGGGGAAGCCAGATTCACTTAACAACTGTGTTACTAATTGAACAACTGCATTGATTCACTTAACAATGTGGCAAGAAAATTTGTCCCATTTTATGACCTCTCTTGCTACGGTGGTTAAGTGACTCACCACAGTTGATCAGTGTTAGTAACACGATTGTTACGTGAATCTGGCTTCCCCTCTGATTTTGCTTGTCAAAAGGTTGCAAAAGGTGATCACATGACCTTGAAAGGAAGGCAGTGGTCATAAGTATGAGTCAGTTGCCAAGCATCTGAATTTTGATCATGGGGATGCTATAAAGGTCGGAAGTGTGAAAAATGGTCATGTCATTTTTTCTGTGCCATTGAAAGGAAATAATAAATAAATTGTAATTTTGAACAGTTACTAAATGAACTGTTGGAAGTCAAGGGCTACCTGTACATGGCTTAGAACTATAGAACTATAGTTACATGGTACTAAATATTATAGTTATGTAGAACCAGCCAATGATTTATTCTTTATAAATATACCCAACCAGCCACTAACTCAGTGTCCTTATAGTTCTAACAACACACAATCACACTGTCAAAAAATGGAAATACATCATCTCTGCCTTTATTTCTAGAAAATGCTTGGTATCCCATATGCTCCTGCCACAGGGGAAGAGTGGCAAAGAATCATGGCACCACTAGCGCTTCCCCAGACGCCTAGAGAGGAACAATAGGCATGCCACAGTCATTGCAGTTAGTCAGTGTCCAGCAGGTGTGTTTTGTACCATAACTTGGCACTGAGTTCCTGAATGGAGGGGTTTGCATTTACAGCCACTCCTTCCATCCAGCAATTTTCCTAGGGAACTTTATTTATTTAGAATATGGCATACAAATGTCAGGGAAATCTACACATGCTACAAATGCAGCCCTTACACCCTAGATTGCTAGTTGATTCTGTTCGGCACTTGCGCCCCTATTGTTGGTGCATCGCAGGGATCGAACTAGCTTTACACCAATTAGCTAATGGTGCTCAGGTTGCTGGTTCTCCCAGTTCCTCCACCCGTCTCACCTTGCCTTGTTTCGCGATGCCTCGTGTCTAGCTAGGTACAGCTCCGGCTTCTGCTCTCTGCACACACAAATGCAGCTAGGTTTTTTCCCCTCACCAAAGTGGTACCCATTTATCTACTTGCAAAATTGTCTGCTTTCTAACTACTGGGTGGGCAGGAGCTAGGAATCGAGTGACCAGTGCTTTTGCTATTCCTTTTGCGTTGCTGATTGGTGGGAATTAGCTTCATCTATTCTATGCTTTCCTAGGGCTAAATCCATCTTTGGGATTAGTTGACTAAATCAATGGATTCCTTTTTGGGTGTTTTGCAACTTGCTAAGCCTTTCTCCACAATAGTGGTAGTGCTATTCATCCAGGAAACTATTCCAGTATGAAGTTTGCTGTCTCCATTCCCAGTCCCATCTTACTTTTTTAAAATCTCTGTTCCAGACTCATCAGACTCTAGGTAGTGGGTAATAAAGTCTAATAAACATTGTATATGACTTGTGGCTGCTCATGGACAATGCCAAATAAGGAAAATCATGTTAACGAAGTACAACTAAGCACTGATTAAAGACATCTCATTGATGATCTGGGAATGAAATGAATGCAATATCCTGGAACCAGGACAGGAAAAATAATGTTGCCAGGACATGTTTGAAGCATTATTAATGCAAGTGAAAAAAGTCTCTGGGCTTGGGACCAGGTTCACAAAACTGGTTGGAAGTTCTTGATCAAACAAAATTTTAACATATAACAAGTAGCTTTAAAAAAGAGAGATCAATGTTTGATAATGAGCCACACTATTATCACTCTGTACCCCTATTACAGATTCACAGAAGCTTAAAGTTGTTTTAGTTGTGCAGTGTAACCTGCTATTGATTCAGTGCATATTTCAGAGGAAAAACAACAGTAACCTTCCAATCGTTTAAGTAACTTTTAATCTGTTGAGATCTATATTACTCTTTATCTTGATTAGTTGCTAATTTGGGACTTCATCTCCCTTGTAAATCAGTCTCTGGATTTTGTTTTGTCCTACTGTAATGTTGCTAATATGATTTGCTATTGCTTACTCTCCTCTTGGGGTTTTACAGAGGTATACATCTCAACGGGTAGGTGAATGTCAGAACTACAAGCTCAGGCAAAAAAATTAAGATGCCATCATTTCACAGGTGCTGATAGAAACAGATTGTAGGTAACTATATTTTCTTTTATCCACATGCCTGTGTACTTTTTAAAACAATGAGAAACAAAGTAAAGAGAATCAATATAAGACAAGGCAAAGATAAGGCAAAGATATAGCTTTTAGCAACATGCAAATAACTATAACCATTAAACCAGGGATGAGCAACCATGGCCCTTTTACAATCTGTGGACTTCAATCCCCAGAATTCCTGAGCCAACATGGTTGAAGTCTACAAGGTGGTCCTGGTTTATGGTTATGGTTTCTGCATGTTATCAGCCTGGTATGTAATCTAATAAACAATGTGGTAGTGACAGGAGTGATTCTAATTGTGATGCTTCCTGACCACAAATACTCAGTAGCGTCTCTCTGAGATGTCATGGTTGTAAGAAAGATTAATTCTATTAACAAGCTCATCTCTTTGGCTTAAACATTGATTCTGTTGATATCTGTACATTCACAGCCTATCAGTCTCAGCACAACCCAACATTTCATGTGAAGATTTTTTTCTTTTTGGCAGTCACGCCAACAAGAAGTTTCAGCCTTGCAGAAAAGCAAAAAGTCAGCAGAGGAGACAGAAGGATTTCTTTATGTAAAGTCTTCACTTGGATGAAGATCCACAAAGCAGGAAATGTCAGAGACAAGCTACTGATTTTTTTTAGGGGGCACTCTAGGACTAGATTTGGCAAAGATCTTGAGGTCTTCAGAAAGCTTAAACTATCCAAATGGGGAAAAGGTTACAACAAGTGGCGTATAATTAGTAATGGAAGAAGAGGATAGGCAAGCCAGGAGACAATATTATTTTTGGAAAGATTTTAAGAAATACACACTAATAGCATCAATCTTTTTCATTTGACAATATATTTCAGGTATAAAGTGAATGTAATCTTTGTCTTAAAGGCAACACATGGTTTGATTTGGGGTTATGGCACAGTGGGATTAGCCTTACTTTGCCGATGGTTTGTTTGGTTGCCATGGTTTTAAAATTCATCTAGGAAGCTAGTTCAGAGCGGAATCGGTATGATGCATGTGTTTGCTCTACCTCCTCACTGTAAATTCTTAAATTCTCCTCTGTTCAGATTGAGAGATAAAGTTTCCTGTCAGTAAGAAAACGGCTTAAGTGTATATCTGTATGACAGCACAGTTACAAAAAAAAATTTGCGATTTTCCAAGAAAGACAATTAAATTTCAGAATACGGTCTGTGGGAAATTCTGGTTTTGTGTGCATGCCATTGCTCACTTAAAGCTACATTGCGTGAACAGCAGAAATATATTGCATGCCAGTTATGTGGCTAGTGTCATTTCACACGGCAGGTAAGGGATTGCATGGTTTATTTTCTCCTAGCACAACAAACTCATAGCAAATCAAATAGGCCAGCGACAGGTGAGTGTATACATGCATGTGTATAGCTCCACTTGTGCTAGTAGCAGACACTTGCACTCACATGCAAAGTTCCGTATGCGTGAACAGTGGGTGCTTGCACTCACGCAAAGCTCCATGTACAAGCAGTGGGCACACACACCTGCCACTTGTACAAATGGAGCTGCACACACTTATGCACGCATCTGAAAAAGACCATTATTATCTGTCTTGTTAGTTGTTTGGGGAATAACTACTGGAACCTCTGGTTTCTAATTTGGGGAATAATAATAATAAATCAGTATTCACCAAAGTCCTGAACAATTTGCTCAACAAGCTGTTTCATTTGCAAATTTTGGGAAAATATTATCTCAGGGAAATACTATAGTTTAAAAAGATTAAAAATTGATCTTGCACACTCAAGTAAATAACTAATGATGAGAAAATAGTGTGACTGCTGTTGTCACTTCTTACGGTGCGGACTGGCATTCTGCTCAAAAATACAATATCCTAAAGACAGGAAAGAAATGTTATGGTTATCAATATGGAAAGGAAGATGATGCTAGAGATGAGCCACACAGATTAAGAGGAGCTTAGTTGCTATTAAAAATGAATAGCATGAAGTGAATTTAATAGAGGGGAAAAAATAGAAGACATAAAATGAGAGTAATATAGTGGTTCCAGAGAAAGAAGGGCTCTAAAGGCTTTGTTAGTTATTTGCTTTGTAGATAATTGGAAAAAGAATCATGGTTTTAATGCCAAAATTTATGTGATGCTAAATATTCCAAACCTTGGATTTTCAGATTGTTTGCCCAGAAAAATCCAGCTACGGCATTCTAAACAATCTGTTTTTATGATAATGCAAGGTCTGAATGGAGGCCAAGATATTTGGGAGATTCCGTATCTTAACCATTTTGCTAAAAATAGACTTTAAAATAGGGAATAATCATAATTTCAGTTAAGATTCTAGGAAGCAACATCCTTATTTGGCACAATTCATTAGTTTAAGACAGTGCTAGAGATTCATTCAGAGGATATGTTTGTTACTTGCCAAACAGCAAAAGGGGTGCAAAATGAACTGACAATCAAAGGAGTAAAAATATCTCTCTGGCAGCCATGAAATGAATCTAAGAAAGGAGCAAAGGCTGACTCTGGAAATAGAATTTATCAAAGTAATCAGATGTGTTTTTGCTGGAGGAGTAATAAAAAAAAAATCCATGAGAAACAAAATGAACCCTGGCTTAATTTCTAAGCTAAATTAGAATGTTAGAATTATAGCTAAGACAATGGAAGGGCAGAAGGGGGTTGGGGATGAGGGTGGAGAAGAAGAAAAAATACATAAAGCTACCCCAAGAATTTAGTGTTGGACTGGATAGGTCCAGGCTCCCATCTATCATCACCTGGAGGATTTTGAGATAGAATGACTATAGGAAGACAAAAATATGATCTGGTCTCTTGGAGGAAAAAAAGGGATCTAAAATAAATTATGAACTCCCAAATTACTTTTTAAGCCTAGTGTAATGTAAGTAAAGCCTATTTTGTTAGCATATATCATGCAAAGTCAGAAAAGTGGGCTAATGACAAGAGCCCTGATAGCACAATAGTTAGAATGCAGTATCCCAGGCTAATTCTGCTGAATGCTGACAGTTCGATTCTCACTGGCTCAAAGTTGACTCAGCCTTCCATCCTTCCAAAGTCAGTAAAATGAGGACCCAGATTGTTGGGAGCAATATGCTGACTCGCTAAACAGTTTAGAGAGGGCTGCAAAGCACTATGAAGTGGTGTATAAGTCTAAGTGCTAATTAAGTAATATAATATAAGGTGTTTCATGAAGATAGGCAAGGACCAACAAAGAAAAGATATAGCAGCTGCTAATCAAGGTTTAGCCTCATACCTGCTATGTGATTTTATCTTGTTGAATTTCTGTTTGAGGACAAACTAAATACAGTTATAGTCATATTTACTGTAGATCTGTCATTCCAAAGCAGAAGAGAAGGATGAGCAAGGTGATGAACAAGTGGGATGAGTTGGCTACACAACTTGCTTAATTATATTGCTGCCATATAGAAAATCACTGTAGTAATTTCCAGTCTAGTAGGGATCCAGCACTGTGGCAGTGAATCTCTGCATACAAATTTGAACAAGGACACATGCCACTAAGTCTAGTTAGCAAACATGTTTGTTTATTGAACATCGGAAAATACTAAACAGTTAACTGATGAAAATGAGAGGGGAGGGGAGGTAAGCATTTTTTTTCCTTATCTGTTATGGTTTTTACTTTGTTAAATATTTTTTCAAGAAAAATATTTTCAAAATTGCTTACATTTGGAACGGGCAGCTACATGAAATCTAATAAATCATTATTATTTACATATCTATATCAAATCTGCAGAATTTTCCAGAACCACTGGAAACAATACTATGGATAATTAGCATGGTCAAAGGAAGAGAGCTTTTATTATTCCAACTTGAATTCTTTTGTGTGTATAACACTAGCAGAATACAGATGGAAGAAGGACACCAGGTGATCCTCCCTTTCTATTGCATCATTAAATAAGGAATCCTGAGAACCAGAAAATTTTACAATTGGTGCTTTTATAAGTTTGTCTTCTGGTATTTCTTTACTCATTTTTAACGACGCAAATTCTTTACTCTCCATTTTGTCATCTTTCATGAATTCATTTAGCTAAACTATCATCCTTAGACAAGGCAAGCTGTGCCTTAATACATAATACACTTCTCTGTTGTTCCTCCATAGTTAGAATGATAAATTAATGAAATGCCAGACTGCGATTAAAAGTGGCTTTTTTACCAGAATGACAGGGCAGGTTTTCCACTCAAAGTAGGGAGGGGGGTAAGATACTGACATACAGTATTTTGAATGTGCTGATACAGTAACAGGAAACACTACAAAAGGTATACACTGAAGAAATACGTGCATAGTGTAGCCAGGTGAAATAAAGTTCATTAATATTTTAAAATATTTTTAAGAGGGTTAAGAGATACAAAGAGCAAGATGGATATGGTTCCATCATGTGGACTGTAAAAAGGCTGAATTTTAGCATCTGACAATGAAAGTAATTTGTCTGATTTATTCTTGAACAACAGCAACTTGTCCCCTGCAAAATCCTTGCTGACCATAAGCAAGCACAGGAAAGGTAGATGGGGAATTTATTGTTGGTGCTACCTGTCCAAAACATATGCATGTATGCAGTACTTGGCGGGCAACTTCCAGACATTGTATCTTGTTTGAAATGAAATTGCTGTACAGGAAATAATGGGATTAGAAACAGCTGGCCAACATATGGAGGTACTGTGATGTAAAATGTTCTGTACATTCATATTTGCAAATCCAAAAATGAAGCCAAGAATCTTTACCAAACTATTTCCTTTGTTGTGATTTCAGTGGTCACAGTTGGTTGTACGCTCATATTACTGATTTCCATTTAAACTTTCCTTTCTTAGTAACAAAAGCAGAATGTATTCTGACAGCTGAGGAATATTTCTTTTGTGACTGCCCATGGAAATTGCCCATCCTTCAAGAGGTTAACATTAAAGGTTTAGAAGGAGGGAACTCTGGTATCTATCCTTTTTGCTATTTCCTCATGTGGTAAACTGTAGTATGTCTGAAAGAGTTTTTAAAGGGTACCATCCAGCTGTTTGATGTAAAGAAAACATGAATTATATAGGGTATATCAAAAAGGTCAGACCTATAGGCTAAATATCTCATCACCTCATGGCTAGATTACTGCAATGCGCTCTACTTGGGGCTGCCTTTGAAGAACATTCGGAGGCTACAGCTGGTCCAGAATGCAGCTGCACGAGTTGTTGCAGGGGTACCTCGATATTCCCCCGTGACACCTATCTTGTGTGAGCTGCACTGGTTGCCAGTGGGCTTCTGGGTGCAATTCAAAGTGCTGGTTGTTACCTTTAAAGCCCTTCATGACGTAGGACCAGGTTACTTGCAGGACCACCTTCTGCCGGCCTCCTCCCACCGTCCTGTGAGAGCCCACAGAGTTGGCCTCCTCCAGGTCCTGTCGGCTAAACAATGTCAGCTGGTGGGCCCTTGGGGGAGGGCCTTCTCTGTGGCTGCCCCCACCCTGTGGAATCAGTTGCCCCCCAAGATTTGAGTTATCCATGATCTTCCGACCTTCCATCGAGCCATAAAAACCTGGCTCTGTCAACGAGCCTGGGGATAGCGAGACGTTAGAATTGGGAGCTGAGGCTAGTTTAGAGCACATTGTAACTGCGGTAATTTTTAGTAATTTTAAAATTTTAATGTTTTTGACTTACTGTTGTTGTGAGCCACCCGGAGTCCCCCGGGAGCAGGCAGCATACAAATGGAAATAATAAATAAATAAATAAATACAATAGGTTTTATTAATTAATATTTTTTCAGAGAAATTGTTATTATACTTAAGAACGTTCAAAGGTCATGCATCAAATAAGGAAGGAGGTGTTTAGCAAAAATGGCAACCAATTTGAATATTTAAAATGATTTATATAATACAAGGCCTGGGAGTCACATCCAGCCCATGGGGTGCTTAGATTTGGCCCGCGGGACTGCCCTGGAAACAGTGAAGGACTGGCCTGTGGTGCCTCTGCAAGTGAAAATGGAGCTCAGGAGGGCTGCACATAGTCCTCTAAAGCTCCATTTTCGGCTGTGATGGCCTCCTGCAACTGTCTGCCAGTGAAAATGGAGCTTGGAAGGGCCGCGCATGATGCCCCCATCACGAGTGATGTCAAGCTTGCCACACCCACCCTGGCCATGCCCATCCAACCCCCTGTGGTCAAATACAACCCTGATGCGGCCTTCAATGAAATTGAGTTTGATACCCCTGATCTAGACTTTAAGTCAATTAGTCTTTTTCTATCACTTCTTTATCTGTCAGGCTAATTTTGAACTGAATTGTTGCTCAAGACATGAGAGCAGCTCTATTAAAAGATAAGAGAGCAACCTGAGATTCATGCATGTGCCAAAGATGATTGATAAATTATGTAAACTAAAGATAATTTAAAATTTCATGCCATTCATCTCCCTCACAAGGTGACTCTGGGCAGTTACAAGTTATGAAACAAGTAAAAAAAAAAATCAAAATATTCAAACATGAAAAACTACGCAGATTAGAATATTGTTAAAAATAAAACAATATTTTATTATTTTTACTAAAAAAGTTCTAAAAAAGTAACTAAGCGATGGACCGGATGAGGATGAGGTCAGCCACCTTCAGCGGTGAGCAACTCCCTTGGGGTCCCATGTCATCCAGCAAAGACAGGTTTTGCTACCCTTCCAGAAGGCCCAAGGGGAGGGGGCAGTCCTCATCTCCAGTGGCAGAGTGTTCCACAGCAAAAAAGGAATGGAGCCACAGCAGAAACACTCCTTGACACTGTCTGCTTCAATTCCTTAGTGGATGGGATTTGTTGCAGGCTTCTTCTGCTGGCATGAGTAGGGTGGGGTTGTCCCATTGGAGAGAAACATCTCCTCAGGTACCCATGTAATTCTTCATTTTTATTCATTACAATGGTCATTATTTTGAATTGGTCCCATAGCATTGCAACAACAAGGAGCCAGAAAGAGAAAAGTTGGGGGTGATGCGGTAGTTGTATGAAATTATTATTTTTAATATTGTTCCATTTACTCAGTGAACTCCTTAAATGGTTCACATTAGTCTGCTGGTGCCCTTTGAATGGGTGCGTGGATAACATAATGGTTTTTCCTAGGAATTGGCTTAAAAAAAAGAAAGAAATCTCAAATAATTGGTGTTAAGAGACTATCTTTTAGAGCGCTAAGTAATGCTGTGTAATAATTAAGAAACAGAGAAAATGCAGGGCTTTGACATGAAAACTACAATTAGGAGTGTTTCAGATACTCAAAGGCAATTTGACAAATCTATATCTATAAAAGAGAAGTCCCGGAAGTGAAGAATGTTTGCATGTGCTCTATACAACCCCCCCTTCACCAATCTCCTCCAAAATTGACACAGAGGTACCTTTCTGTACGAAGGTCAGCACTGTGGGAGTCACCCAAAATAGGGGGCTCTTTGCCCCCCATATGGGGGGCAAAGGGGACACTCCACACCAAAATAGCAGGAAAGCTGTACTGAGCATGTGCAGGATGAGTGAGGAGGCTCTCTGGCCAATACAGGCAATATAATGCAAATCGGAGCCTCTCCAGCCAATAGAGGTGAGGAATGCAAATCAGGCAAAGAAGGCTGGGAATTGTAGGCTGCAGATCTCCCTGCTTGCAGCATGAGGACAGGAACGTCAGGCCCCACTATACCCGAGTGAAGCCGGGTAATAAGCTAGTTCTGTATAAAATGGGATGCAATTTGCCACTGCAGAACTAGTGGTTGCATCTAGTTTGTAGCTTTGTATCTGCTTTTACAAGTAATCCTTGACTTATGACAAAAAACTGAGCCCAAAACAAAAGACATTTGTTAAGCGAGTTTTGCTCCATGTTACAATTTTTTGTCACAGTTAAGTGAATCACTGCAGTTGTTAAGTAAGTCGCAGAGATGTTAAGTGAATCAGCCTTCCCCATTGACGTTGCTTGTTAGAAGTTTGCAAAAGATGATCACATGACCCTGGGACACTGCAACACTCATAAGTATGAACTAGTTGCCAAGCATCTGGCCATAAGGATGCTGCAAGAGTCATAAGTGTGAATAATGGTCATAAGTCACTTTTTTGTGTAACTTTGAACAGTGACTAAATAAACTGTTGTAAGCCAAGAACTACCTATACATAGCTTTAAAAATTGTGGGGAAATGTATCATTTTATTAAGGAATTGTATAAATGCAGGACAAGCATACTTGAGAAGAATATGATTTTTTTCTTCTTCTTTGCTGGCCTTCAAGTAATAAACCATCATGTTCTTTTTAGAAACAGAATATGAGCAGAGGATAGCTACTGTTGGGTAACTCTGAAAGAGGGAAAGACTTCATCACAGGCTAGTGAACACAAAATGGCTTCTAATCCAGTGGCATATCTTCTGCCCAGCATTGCTTGGCTTTGGAGCTAGGAAATTATAGGTTCCTTTGTCTGCCATAACTGTTGTTGTCCTGATGGTGTAGGTGGAATTTCAACTGAATAGTTATTATTGTGTGAGAGGAACGTGAATTACATTCACTCTTTACCGTAGCATGGCAACCAAATTTTTGTCCTCCCTCAACTCTTAACCAACAGCTGAGCTGCCTCAAGTCAGCCTAGAATGACTCATGCACCTTGGCAGAAAACAGACATGCTTCTTGTTTGGGAAAGACAGGAAATCTGAACTTTGTTGGGGTTTCTAGGGAGGATAAAGTGATGATTTATTCTCTATTTAAGAATGAATGAATAAGAATCCAACAAGGCCCAATCAGTACCGTAGTAACTACGGTACCATATGGCATTTTACTTTCCTTTGAGGATCATGTTTGAAATGTAACAGATGATAAACCATAGGTCTTATTTGTAGCATTTATGCAATGATCTACTTGTACAGGTAATCCTCAACTTCCAGTTCATTTAGTGACTGTTCAAAGTTACAACTACACTGAAAAAAGTCACTTATGACTGTTTTTCACAGTTACGACCTTTACAGCATCCCCATGATCCTGTGATCAAGATTCAGATTCTTGGCAACCGGTTCATATTTATGACTGTTGCTGTGTCCCAAGGTCATGTGATCACCTTTTATGACCTTCTGACAAGCAAAGCCAACAGGGAAGTCAGATTCACTTAACAACCGTATTACTAACTTATCAACTGCGATGATTCATTTAACAACTGAGGCAAGAAAGGTTGTAAAATGAGGTAGAGGTAGAGGTTTCCCTTGCACATACGTGCTAGTCGTTTCCGACTCTAGGAATGAGGTAAAACTCACTTAACAAATGTCTCACTTAACCACAGAAATGTTGAGCTCAATTGTGGTGGTAAGTCGGAGGACTACCTCTACTGCAGTGAGAACACTTTGAAGCTAGGTGATATGAGTTGGATGAGTTGACACGTTTGTTGGTTGATAGATTCTAACATTTTGATATAAGTATTAACTGAACTTTTAAATTGTATTATTGCCATTTTATGTGTTTTACAATGTTGTAAGCCGCCCGGAGTCCTTCGGGAGTTGGGCGGCCTATAAGTCTGAATAAAATAAAATATAAATAAATAAATAAAATATGGCCCAGAGAAACTCTTCAGGGAATGAAGTTCAGATGGTTATTGGAAAGAAAGAGAGTTGATTCCCAATCTGTATTTTTAACAGGCAGGCCAGTCTTCCTGTATAGGATGATGCTTGCCTACATATATTGCCTGCTTCCTTGCACACCCAACGTAATTGCTGCAGAATATTAAAGGGAGAACAGCATTTTTGAGGAATGTATGCAAGGGTTTAAGGTTTATCCCTCTGGTTCTCAAATCTGGAATTTCAGATGTGTTGCTATAAAAGCATACAATTGGAAAAGTCCTAGGAATCACAATTAACTTTAATACATAATTTTTGTATTTTTGAAATTGTTTTAATTCTTTAATGACGTTGCCAGCATGCTACTTCAGCAGATGGACAACACCTTAACTGACTTTTACTGATTTTAGAAGTTAAACAAGATTAACCTTGAATGGGATATCATCAGAGTTGTAGCTTTGAATGATATTTTTTTTAAAAAAATTTAAAACCCTTAGAGAAGAATGATCTGCCACTTCCTGGCAATAAAATTGCATGGATTTACGATCACCAGGAATCAGTCTTCAACTGGAGGCATTTTCACTCTACTGTTTATATTTCATCCTATAACAGTAGGATGGAAAATGAAATCCCACTCCTCCACTAATTTCATACTGTAGTCTGATCATGCAGAATGTTTCATGGATAAAATGATAGATTTTTCTTTAGAAGAAAATTGCAGTGGGTCAAACTTTTTAGGTCATCACATCTTTTCAACCCCAAAGTGTAGAAATCCACTTTCTATTGATTTGGTAGATGAAACAAACAAGGTCAAAAGGTGGAATATCTTTTAACTGAATATTGCTCTTTTCTTCCCCCCCCCCCTTTCCTTCATTTTTTGCAGGATCTTTCCGCAATGATGGCTTGAAAGCTGCTGATGTCCTTCCCATACTAAAGGAAAAGGTGGCCTTTGTTTCAGGTAAGTTCACAGTCTTTTCATTTCTATTCTGAAGTTTAATTCATGCTAGCAAAAATTAGTTTTGGTTTGTTTCCGAGTTTCACAAGACATTGGGGAACAGTAATCTATTGATTGGATTTAAATAATGTTTTAACAAGTAGAATCCCAAGGGTACCTTTTAAGCCATGTTGTACTGATGTATTTTAATGACATTTTAAACTCTGTTTTTAATTTCTTTTCCTTGATTCCTCGCCTCCTTGAGAACAATTTCTTCATGAAAAGATGGATATGAATTTAAGGAATAAGGTCCAATGTTCAATCTTTACCATCACTACTTATGATTCAAACAAAAAACCCGGTTTGTGGAACCTGAGATACTTTTTGTATTTCAATTCCCATTAGCCCAAGCTTGGTCAAAAGCAATATATATGGTAACTGTTATCCAAAACATCTAGCTGATCTCTTGGTTATCTACGCCATTGTCAATGAAAATGGGGTGTAAGGATAGAATCTGGCTTAATATATCTTCCTAAATAGACATTGAATGATTATCTACCTGCAAATTTTGACTTGTTTATTGGATTAAAAATAATGAGTTGTTTTAAACTTGTGCAATGACTTTTGTATTTCTCTTTAATTTAGCATGATGACATATGGTTCTATGTTTAGCTAAAATTAATTAGAATTTCTGCAAACCTCACATTCGGTTCCAAGGCTAAATTAAAATAAAATGGTTGGGCTGTAGTTCAATAACAGAACAGCAACATATTGAAAACTGCACGACACTCTCACATTGTATCTGTAAGATAAACTTCCTTTTGTTTTGAATGGTTGAAAATTAGAAATAATATAACCAAAAAATAAGGGGTAAGTGTCAGAAAGTCAAGTCAGAAGAGAGACGACATGATTCCAGTGGGGCAAGATAAAAAGGATTAAACAGCAAGTAAATGCTGATTCTTAAGCAAAAAACGAAATGTCTTAAAGACACATTATTCCCATTGTTGGGTGATCAAATACAGAAGATGATCAAACTCTTAAACGTTTAATTATAGTATGAGTAAGAAGTGAAAGTAGTTTCCAGATATAGTTCAAAGAAATTGCAGATAACATAAGGCTGTCCAAAGACATCTCCGTGTCATGTGGCTGGCATGACTAAACGCTGAAGGCACATGGGTTTTGATTTATAAAAGTCACATGACTTGTAAGTAGGTTATTTGAAAGATTATATTCTTTCTCTCACAGCTTGCTTGAGTTTTAAGATTCTCAGCAGTGGCCTTCTTTATTCCTCAGAGGTACACTTGCTGTTTCCATCGAGGTTCTGAAATTGCAGATAAAATAAGGCTGGGAAGGTTCATCTTAATTGTTCTCCTTGCAGCAAGTAAATAGGTTTTTTATCTCAACCGGCTTTTGTTCAAATGGGTTTTTGCTGATGGTTGTTGCTTAAAGGTAAAGGTTCCCTCGCACATACGTGCTAGTCGTTCCCAACTCTAGGGGGGGTGTTCATCTCCGTTTCAAAGCCAAAGAGCCAGCGCTGTCCAAAGACGTCTCCCTGGTCACGTGGCTGGCATGACTAAATGCTGAAGGCACATGGAATGCTGTTACCTTCCCACCAAAGGTGGTCCCTATTTTTCTACTTGCATTT
>JANHFQ010006001.1:15400-25845 GCA_032468035.1 Aparallactus werneri | reverse complement strand
GATTCACTTAACAACTGTGGCAAGAAAGGTTGTAAAATGGGGCAAAACTCACTTAACAAATGTCTCACTTAACAACATAAATTTTGCACTCAATTGTAATCGTAACTGTAATTGTGAAATCCAACCTTGCCAGAGCAGACAAAACTGCCACTGCTCACAGTTCAATTGTTATTCTTACTTGAGTGATTTGTGGATATATCTCCACATCCCAAACCATTAATAAAATACAGAGACATTAAAATGGGCGTGCACATATAGACAGAGACAATCCTGTTATTCCCATTGACCCACTCATCAAAAGCAACCCATTTCACAGGGGCCTCCTCCTCCTTCTCTTAGAAACAAAATCTTCAATGACCTATACTCCAAGCAACATACAACTTCACAGAAAGGAGCATAGATAAATACGCACCACTATGCAAAGTGGGCTAAATTCCCAGGGAAGATTCAAAGAGGATGGCTCCCTTAAAAGCATACTAAAAGGGGAACATTCATCATCTCTTAATGGCCCATGGTGTATACTGGAATGTGCTTCCTCCAATTACAAAGCTTAGAATGTATGCAAATCCTGCTTATTTTCAATTTTGGCAGGAACTTTCTAGGTTCTTATGGTAGAGGTGATTCACATTACATGTAGTCCTTGACTTACCACAGTTCATTTAGTGACCATTCAAAGTTACAATGACACTGAAAAAAGTGACTTATGAGTTTTTCACACTTAGGAGTGTTGCAGCAGCCCCATGGTTATGTGGGCTCAGATGCTTAGCAAGTGACTCATATTTATGATGGTTGCAGTGTCCCAGGGTCATGCGATCATCTTTTATGAGCTTCTGACAAGCAAAGTCAAAGGTGGAGCCAGATTCACTTAACTGTGTTACTAACTTAACCACTGCAGTGATTCACTTAACTATGGCAAGAAAGGTTGTAAAATGGAGCAAAACTCATTTAACAATTATCTTGCTTAGCAACAAAAATTTTGGGCTCAATTGTCGTAAATCGAGGATCATCTGTACCTAGATTCTGAAATGCAAGAAACTGTACTGGTCAATGATATATACAGTACCAGTGGTGTAAACCTATGGGACGCGTGTTGTAGGTGGCACGCAGAGCCATTCCTCCTGGCACACGAGAGGACTTTAAGTGGGCCCACCCACCTGCCCATGCGCTATGGCGATCCGTCTTATCTTGGTCGGAAGCACAGCTGATCCGCACGCGCATGTGCAGATCAGCTGTGTTTCGGCTCTGGGGGTCGCGCGTGTATGCATGGAGGGGTGGGAGAGTGTGAGGGATCACGCACGCATGCACAGGTGGCAGGAGAGCGCAGTGGGGTCATGCACACATGTGCGAAGGAGCGCAATGGAGTCGTGCATGCATGAGCAAGGGGGAGAGAGAGGGAGAGAGAGAATCAGGCAGAAATGTACAGCACAGAAATGGTTACCATGTTGTCGAGCTGCAAAAGATGACTGACAGCCAACAGCTATATATTTTATGTTAGATTTATACATATAATCCTAGGCATGTGCTTTAAAGCAAGAGCTCTCTTTAATATACTGTAACATGTAGCTTTTACACATAAAAGACAGCCCCTAGTACACATGGTACTTCACAGCAAGACACTTGGTGGACCAAAAAATGTTCAACCACAAACTGCCAACCATGTTTCAATGGAACATGTTCAATGGAACCAGTTCAGCCTGGTTCCTGCAAACCAATGGCAGGAATTTTAAGTGGTTCGGAGATCTGGTAAATTGCGCTTGCCAGAATTTGAAAGAAAATTATTATTATTTTGCTGCTGGGTCCTCCCACTTGCCCGCATTCTATAGCTACCTTTATTCGCTCTGTCTGCAGCACAGCTGAGCTGTTTTTCCATCTAAGGGCTTCTGCAGGAAGTTTGTTTTCTAAAGAAACGAACTTCCTGCAGAAGCCCCTAGGCTGAAAAACAGCTGAGGTGGACTGCCCTGCCCATCAGCTGTGCTGCAAACAGAACCAATAAAAATAGCTATAGCATGCAGGCGAGTGGGAGGGCCCAAATTTTTTTAAATTTTTTTTCAAAAATTGCCCACCTAGTCACGCCCACCAAGCCACACCCAAGCCATGCCCACAGAACCAGTAGGTAAAATTTTTGAAACCCACCACTCAACATGTTGTTCATTAATTTATGATTCAGGGTGCAATCAGAACTCCAAAGTTGAGTTAAGTGAGTATTCTGCTTAGGTTAAGAGTGGATACATGTGTTACATGAACACACGTCTTATGTTTCAACTGCAACAGCAGCTAAACCTAACATCTGGGAGATCCACCAAAACTGATATTAAGAAGTAAAAATAAACTTTGTTAGAGTGAATACTGATCGGGGCTAAGCCATAATGTGGTTTAGATTTGTGAACCCAGACACTGTGATACACAAACTGTAGTTTAAGATTTCGTGTTGTATGTAAAGTCACTGTGGCTTGGGCAACAAACATGATTAAAACCAAACTGTCAACTGTCCTTTTTTTTGTCACACTGCTTAAGAGTTCCTGTTAGGCATCTAACTCACACAGAATACTATTTTCATATCCTACTGTGTCTGAATGAATGGGGAAATTCCTGGGATCACCATGAGATCTCTGAAGTTATTATCCTGCATCATCCAATCATGGAAAGCACCAAGTCCAATAATAATACCAAGGAAACAGAAATACATTGTCCTTGACTTACGGCCACAATTGAGCCCAAAATTTCCATTGCTAAGCAAGACATTTGTTAAGTGAAGTTTGCCCCATTTACCAACCTTTCTTGCCAGAGTTGAGTGAATCACTGCAGTTGTTAAATTAGTAACATGGCTGTTAAATGAATCTGCATTCCCCATTGACTTGTCAGAAGGTCACAAAAGAGGATCACTAGGACACTGCAACAATCATAAGTCAGTTGCCAAGCATCTGAATTTTCTTCACATGACCATGGGGATGCTGCAATGGTTGTAAGCACCCCACATAGTAGGGGCTTTGGGGTCGACCTCTGCCCCCCTGTCAACACAAACTGCGATTGATCCGAGAGGTAGGAGGAGAACCACCGTAAAACGGTGCCTCCCACTCCCAGCCCCTCCAATCGTCGCAGTAGGATACCATGATCGATGGTATCAAAAGCCGCTGAGAGGTCAAGTAAGACCAGGACAGAGGAACAACCCTTGTCCCGGGCACGCCAGAGATCATCAACCAATTTTACCATTGCCATTTCTGTTCTGTATCCAGGCCTGAAACCAGACTGAAATGGATCAAGATACTCTGTTTCCTCCAGGAATTGAGGAAGCTGACACACCACCACACTCTCCACAACCTTCGCAATAAAGTGAAGTTTGGAGACTGCACAATAGCTTTTAAGAAGAGCTGGGTCCAAAGCAGGCTTCTTAAGGAGGGGTCTCGCCACCGCCGCTTTCAAGGTGAAAGGAAAAAACCCCTCTCTTAAAGATGTGTTGATAACTGCTTGGAGCTAGCCTCACTTAACCTTTCTGGTGGCCAGAACCAACCAGGAGGGACATGGGTCCAATAAACATGTGGTAGTATTCAGCCAACCCAAAATTCTGTCCACATCATCAGGAGTCACACAGTTAAATTCATCCCAACTAACATGCTCAAGACCTGCCCCTATCAACTCATAGCACCCTATCCAGATAGAGTCGAAACTGTCTGGATCTGAGCAACATTATCCTGCAGATACTGTGCAAATTCCTCAGCCTGCTCCTGTAAAGTATCCTCCCTCGTTCCCAAATTAAGCAGGGAATGGGACACTCTAAACAGTGTGGCTGGGCGATTATCCGCGGATTATCCGTGGATGCAATAAGAGTGGAAAAGTGAGAACACTTTGCCACTTATATCGCCACTTTGTAAGACTGAATGTAACTTCTAACTGTGTTTGGTCAGATTCGGCTTTGCTGGTTCTCCAACAGCTCTCTAAGCCCCTTTTCCAGTGCTTCATTTCCCAAAGCTCTTCAGTGAACAGAGGGGCTACCCGGGACCTGCGCCAGACCAGAGACCGCAAAGGCACAACTCGGTCCAAGGCTTCAGTGGCTGCCCTATGCCAGGATTCCACCAAGGCCTGAGCAGAGTCGTGTGCAAGGGACACAAGAAAAGTCCCAAGCTCAGTCTGGAACCTCTCCAGGTCCATCAGGTGCCTGGGATGGAACCATTCAACTAATTCAGCCTCCCTGTGGTGGGGGGTGGCAGTACGAAAGTCCAGTCTAAGGAGGTAATGATCAGTCCATTACAGGGTGTGAATGTCTAAATCCCCTCTACCCAGATCATTAATCCACTGTCCAGAGATAAAAACCAATTTGAGCATGTTTCCCCCCATATGAGTCGGGTCCCGAATTAACTGGGTCAGGTCAATGGCTGTCATGGAGGCCATGAACTCCTGAACTAACTCGGATGTCACACCAAGAGAAGGCACATTAAGGTCCCCCAGGACTATAAGCCTAGGGAACTCCACCGCCAACCCGGCTAACATCTCAAGCAGCTCAGGCAGGGTTAGTGATACATAGCTGGGAGGCAGGTACGTAATCACTAAGCCCACCTAAACCGTGGTAAACAATCTCAGACAAATGGACTCACACCTGCCTATCTGAGGAACAGTGACCTCCCAAGGCCTGAGGCTTTCTATAACAACTACCCCTACCCTGGGCTCTAGCTGGTGAAGCACCTGGAAAACAGGAGGGCACATTTCAGAGAGCAGAAGGCCCCCTTCTTGGCCCAGCCAAGTCTCCATAATGCAAGCCAGGTCCGCACTCTCTTCCTATATTGGATCTTAGAAGTTGGGAGTTGAACTCCACACCTTAAAACTTGATGGGTTGGAGAAACACTTTCTTAACTGTTACTTTTTTCCTTGTTTCCATTGAATTGTGCCCAATTCTGAGAGACTGCCTGGAGAACTGTTTGCAGTTTTCTTCTAAGGTTTTCCAGAAGTGATTTTGTTGAGAACTTTTAAAAGGATGGTCATGCCATAAACCTCTGTAGCACAATCACTCTCAGACAATACTTTTGGTAAAATCTATTCATTAATAATGCTAGATAACTATATCTTACAGTATTTTCCTATGGAACAACTGTATAAGCATTATGACAAGAAGTCTAACTCTCTCTCATTCTCTGAGACTTGTCATGTCCTGAGTCAAACAGGACAAGTAGGAGGGTTCCTTATATAGTCTTCCTTTGATAGTTAAAGGCTTGCTAGATTAGAGAAGGAGATTCAAATCATAACTCAGTCTTTCATTGGCTAGATCTTTTTTTTTAGATTAATACTTTAGCACTTTCAGTTATGTCCTGACAGATTTGTTATTTCCTCCTTTCTAGAGTGAGAGGATGACGAGCCCAAAATCATTCAGCTGGCTTTGTGCTTGTGGCAGGACTAGAACCAAACCTTCTCTTGAATGATTTGCAGAGAATGCTGACAATTCCCTCACTCAGCTGTTGTTACAAAAATGCTGATTAACTTAATATTAGCCCTAACCCTAAACCTTGTCCATAAGTCAAAAATTAGGAGAAAATGTTTCTATGAAATTAGTAAGTTGAACTATGTGTGATGCCACTTTTAAATCAAATTCCCTGTTGAATCGAAAATTTCTAGTCCAATCACAAAGCAGTTTCCTGTACCATATTGTTTTACTCTTTAATTCATACAGGTTATATAATTTTTATCTTTAAAAAATCTGCTCTTTCCCCTTTTAATGATTTTTATTTATTTTATTTATTAAATACACACGCTGCCAAACAGCACATAAATGCTATCAACAGGGAAAGGGTGATTTTTATGCTTAGCATGCAGTCCTTCACTTGGATTAGCATAACTAGTTATCTGGCTAGGCAGATAGATAATCTCCAACATAAAGGCTATGCTAAAACAAAGATTTTCTGCACTCTGTTTAATTTTTTTTCACGAGGTAAATATACATTTAAATCTAAGGAGATTTAACCAAAAATCATGTTCATGCCATCTTTAAAATATTTTCACTCTGTTGCAACAAATGCACTCTTTTCATTAAGCAAAGAGCATTTCTAGAGTGTCATTATTTTACAAAGGTAGTTAGAGGTACCTGACTACTTCAGATATCTTAGTCAATTGTCCATTATATGGCTCAGCAAGGACTCAATACATAGATATATTGCTTCATAAAAATAATATACAAGTTCTCAAGCAAACAAACAAAAATAATTCTATTTTGTTCAGGACCCAAATATATATCTAGTCAATTGAACTGTTATGTTTATAGTCAGGCTTCTCCAATAAATCACATCTTATATACCACACATTGGGTTTGTATTTAAAAGTAATTAATTCACTTAACTGCCTTCTGTTTTCCATCTTTAGAATTTATTTCATTATACAACTTTGCATTCTGTTGTACATTATCCCATTTTATCTTACTGTTCTATCTTCTCTAATTTGATTGTATTTCACTGTGTCTGATCCTCATTTTAGTAATATGACCCACTGAGTAATTAGTAGAGATTACTATTAAGATATGTACTGGGATGATTTTGCACTTGAACTAAATAAAGGTTGTAGGCATTTAGACTTTAAGCCACCTATATATACTGTATTTTAGTAGTTTATGTTCATATACATCAAACAAAAAAAATTGAGGTTGTTAAATCCAGATTTGATTGTGATTGTGATTTAATTATTTACTTCTGTGGATCAATGAATACATGATTTCCAAAAAAAGTGAAAAATAAAATGCACCTGGTTATATATCAAGGGCCAAACAGCATCCTTGGCAGAAATGGTGAGGAGCTTGTCTGGGGGAGCCATGGGGTCGATGCTTCCAATTTGCACTCTTAGAAAGGATTTGTTTGGAAATGTGACCCAATTGAAAATATCAAACCCAGTTTCAAGTTCCCCATTGGGACCAAAAGAAACCTGTTCTCCAGCATTGTTGTTAAAAGAGACTCGCTGCAAAAAATGATGGAGCTGAATGAAAAACCAAACAAAGAAATGTAAATATTAACTGGATTCCTTGAATCATATGGTCATTTTTTTCATCAATCTACATTGTTTATAATTGAAAGGGAAACATTTTCTCCATAATATAGATTGTCTACTCGCTTTTCTGTTTTCACCTGAAAAGGTGTTATATGAAAATTCCAGCATATTGAAAAAGGAAGAACAATGATATATTAACTTGCTTTTAAAAACCCATCATATTAGGATATATGAATTTAGTTTTCTGGCATAAAATTTAGACACTATTAATACTCCAATATAGAAATTTCTAGCCACATTTCTAGATCTTTTATACCAAACTGCCACTTAGTTGAAGAGGCAAGTGATAAGCTGTGTTTCGAGAAGAAAAAGATAACTTTAAAAGACACTGTAAATTTACAACAGGAAATCTCAAGTATAATTTGCAAAGAAAATAAAGAAAGGGGAAGCGGAAATGGATACAAGGAGCCTGGGAAGACAAAAGTTTGTTTTAAAATGATGATTTTAAGTAAAAGGAAAAGAAGAGATGATGGTTAGCAGTAGCCATTTTTAATTAATGGCATACATATATAGAGGGGGAAATCACAATCAATTAAAAGTAATGATAATAATGAGTAGAGATCATTAATTTTTTAATCAGGCTTTTCCTGTATTATGATTTTTATATCAATAGAAATGCTTATTCATCTTTAGAATTATTGGAAGGGATTGATATTATCATGAGTTTTAATATTAAGAGAGTAAAATTTTGGTAATGATTGTAATTGAACTATTTGGGAAATTGCTTGATAGGAGTTAATCTAAAATGAATTAATTTTAGAGATTAAAGTTTTTTTACGCTTGTGTACAAGAATTTTTTTATACATTATTTAGAACAAAGAAACAAAGGAATGCTCTCATGAAGGGGGTGCAGAAGGGCCTGTCAGTGAGAGAGACATGCCAAAAAATTAAATGTAAAAGAGAAAATGTAGACCAACTTTGATAAATAGAGATGTTGATACAATGATCAAATATTAATGATCATTTTAACTGGATTATTGGGGAAAATGCCTATCCTGAAACAATTGAAAATGAAATGTTTTTTTGAGGATTAATGTGGAAATGTTTAAGGATCAATATATTTTCTACTTAATATAATATTGTTAAAACTGATGATGAGATTTTAACCCAGACCAAATCTATTCAGAAAAAAGTTGTATTTTTTTTTTAAAAAATCAATACAATATCTTATTAAGGGGGGGGAAAAGAAATTTCTAGCCAAAATGCCTTGGTTATCTTTGGGGGAGGGAGAATAAAATTAAATTGGAAAAAAAATAAACTTGAAGATTTCTTCATTTCATTCTTTGACAAAATTTTTACATGTGAAATTGTTAAATATAGTAGATTGAATAAGATACTTTGCAAAGCATTTCATGCATAAAATAAGGTTTATATATTAAGGTTTTAAAAAACTTTTTCAAAAGCTTAAATTTATTTTCAAATTGCATCCAATTTTGCATGAAAGACCTTAATTGTTTAGATTATTCAGAAAATATTTGAAGAAAATATTTTTACTATGTTTTGCATAAGATATTACCATGAACATTTAAAGCTATCTGTAAAAGGATGGAGGAGGGAGGCGAACAGTTAAGAATTATGAAATATAAATAAAGACACTTTCAAAAGGACAAGAGAAAAAACTATAAGCAACGTTTTTTTGCATGATTCCATGATTTTACATGATTTCTGATTTGGATTAGTAATCATTACCTGCCATGGTGATTGAAGGAAATACTTCCAGCTCCTCTTATCAATTTTTTGACTGTCTTTGAGTTTTGAGGCATACAAGGCCCTCAGAGCATGTGCCACAGCATAGACTGCATTGTAGATGCTGTAACTATGTCTACCCATGGTGGTCTCAAAGACAGAATTAGGAAGAGCCTCCAGCTTTTCTTCTCCAGTGCAGATTCTTTCAGCATTCTCATCTGTAATATCACTGGAAAATGAGCATTCAAATGCATCTTTCCAGAAATCCCTAATAAACCCATCGTCTTTTTCCAAGTTGGGGGTTTTCTTTTGCATAAATTGTTGGAATCCTCTTAGCTCTTTTGAATGAAGTGCAAAGGAAATTGCACCATGGAGAAAATCAATGGGATAAGGTCTTTGCATCAGTGTAGAGGTGAATTCCATTTGAGCTGGCATGATCCAAACTTTGGCTTTTCTTTCCTCTGGAATATCATCAGAATCGAAAACAGAGAGCATCATCCTCAAAGCCACTATGCTTGTAGTTTCAGCATTAATTATCACTGCAATGACTGTACTTCCCATGATCACTCTGTATAATTTATCAAATTCCTCCATAATTTCGGCCGCTTCACTGCCATACATCATTGTGGGTATAGATTCTATAAAGTCAAAGCAGATTCCTCTCTCTGAAAATCTGGAAAGACTCTTTTGAACAAATCTTTCCATATCTTCTTCATAAGAACAAATCATTCCAACCCAGGTCCATCCAAAATGCAATAGTAAGAAAAGCATTCCTTTAAGCTGGTGGATCTCATCAGGGAACATCCATTTGACAAAAACTGCTGAGTTGTCATTATACATCAGTTGTGGTGATCCAAATGTGATCTAAGTGGGGGAAAAACAGAAGAACCTAGTTAAAAGGGAGTTTTCTAGAAAATAAAGGACTAATGCTTATATCTATATATACTAAATATATATACCAGGTTACCTTTGAGACCGCCTCCTACTGCCATATGACTCCCAGTGCCCTGTTTGATCTCACAAAGTTGGCGTAATACAGGTCCCGTCAGCCAAACAATTCTGGCTGGCAAGCCCACAAGGTAGTGCCTTCTCTGTGCTGCAATGAACCTATGGAACCAACTGCCCCCAGAGATTCAGACCACACTTGACCTGTTGGCCTTCCGCTGAGCCGTTAAGACCTACCTGGCTATGCCAATAGGGTTGTGGCCAATGATTCCCCCTAAGGGTGACTTCTAACTGGAGAAATGTATTGTTCTTGAATTATTAATCTTTCGAATTTAAACATTTGTATTATTCCCCTGTTATTTTAAATGTTGCCTGTTTGTCCTTTGGAAGTTGGGTGGCCTAGAACTATGATCAAACAAACAAACAAACAAATCAATCAATAAATAAATATATACTAAATAACTGGGCTTGTGTGGGTATGCAAGGCAAGTTCCTAAAAACTAAATTTTTATCAATTAATGTCTGCAAATTTGGTTACTGCTCATTAAACAAAAAGGAGAGCCCTTTGTTGATAATCTTCATATCTCATAACTTCCTCATCATTAAGTGACAAATATTTTTTTCTTCTGGAATCCTTTTTGAGATTATGAGGATTCAACAACTTGTGAACTTTCCATTTTCTTCCATATTTAACTCACCTGGGGAAATTTATAGTTGTACAGAGTGGTTGCCATGTTGAGACAGGTTTTAGTATGGGGTCCTCCAATGATGGCTACCATATTCGTCTGGTCATTACA
>JANHFQ010005995.1:53677-64689 GCA_032468035.1 Aparallactus werneri | reverse complement strand
ACTTTTACAATTTTACAATACAGACAATACAAACATGTTGGGTAAATTTCCCTCCCACCAAACCAGTCCAAGGTGTTTAGAATTTTTTGTGGCAACCACTATCAAATACAATCCTTACATTACATTTAACTGATCAGTTACAAATGTGAATGAAGCAAAGAAAGAAACTTTTACAATGAATTTCCAATTTTACAATGAATTTCCACCCTCCCCCCGTAGTCCTTTTAGCTGTCTTCTGGGGATTGAAAAGAGTCTTTTAGTCCTTTACTGGTCCATCTCAGGGCTCTGGGTGGCATTAGGTTTCGTGGTCAGTCAGGCTTTGCAAGGTCTGCCCCAATCTGGTTGCTGCAATGTCTTTTTAATGCAGGGATGGATCCAATCTCAATTACTGACTCTAATGGATGGAATCTCTCCTTCTGGGGGCAGCATCTGTTTCCACATGTTGCAGGACTGAAAAATAAAAAAAAACAAGATCCCCTTCCCCCTTTTGCTGGTAATCCTACCAGGAAAGGCATTGTTGCAGGATAAGAGATGGCTGTGGGGAGGAAGACAGCTTGCAGGCAGAGTTTGAGAAGAAAAAAAAACAGTATTGCAGTTACTAGATAAATTAGTTTCCACAAAATGATGAGAGAGAAAAAACTGGATTCACACGCTTCAAAAAAAAATGGACAGTTGAAATCATTTAAACACACAGTAAATGCAAGGATGAAACTTTTTCTGTAAGTTAACTTAAACCATAACACTGTTCTTCTGTACTCTGTTCTGCTGGCCAGGCAAACTCAGAGTAGAGGCATTATCTTTACTTTAACTCTTACTTTAACTCTTTCTAAAAAAATAAAATTCTTGTTTCCTTTTTGGATTGGAGACATTTTACAGTTACAATTACCTCGAGGGCACAAAGACTTAGACACACATATACACACGGACAAGGAGAAAAAGACAGACTTTTGTATTGTTTGTTTTTTATGCTTGTGCACCATCCTGAGTCCTTCGGGTGAGGGGCGGCATAGAAGTCCAATTAAATAAATAAAATAAGTCTATTATCTCCATTTTAGAAAAATCTCAGGCGTTCCTCTCGCTGACACTTCCTTTGATCTCCGTCACTTTTTTTCCCACCTTCTCTTTGTGATCACCTATTAGCTCACTTCTGGGGAAACTTCTTATCTTTTTTTCTTTTTTGGGGTGTATTTCTCAAGTTTAAATCTCACCCTTCCTGTAACTCTGATTACTTGCCACTTCCCTCCTGCTCAATCTTGGTCCGGAATGAGTTCAGCTTCGGGCGGCCATTGCTGACTGCTGCTTCTGCTGTCTTCAGGGATAGCTGGTTAGGAAGAGGGGATGCAGCCCCTACCTGCCTACCAGAATGTTCCCCCAGCTTCATCACCCCTACAGGGTAACTTTGGCCCCTTGTGGGACCCTTGGACAAGGAAGCCTGAGCATGGGTACCGCAGAGGTAGCGGACCCTGTGCCCAGTCATGCTGAAGACCAAACTGGAAGTCATTGGTGCACATTCTTAACGAGGTTAGAGTGACCTGAGGATGAGCCTTGTTTTCTGAATGAACCCAGTTTAGTCAGGTTATTTTTGCCATTACCATTTGATGATTTGAGCGTGTCCCTAATTCTCAGCTTCTTAATGAAGTTGGAAGCATCAGGGAAGGAAGTCTAATTTTTAGCTATTCCTCTCTCTCCATGTAGCTTTATACACCATTCTTCCTACTCCTCCAGGCTGGCCCCTCTTTCAAAACAGGAGCCCAAAATTTTGCAGAGGGAAAGACATACTGTAAAAAGTGACCCAGGCACTTTTATCAGCTGGATAAAGCTTTCTTTATTTGACATTTTCTTTAAAAGACTTGGACATTTCAAATCTTCTGATCCATCTTTTACTAACTTGACAGATAAATAATCAGTATGAATATTCTGTTCATTCTTCTGTCCTACTAATGGAGATCTTTAATAAACCAATCAAAATACAATTGTGATGTTTCACTTAAAATCTTTTTTCCTTTTAAAGGTACCCATTAAAAAAGAGGCACGTGCCCAAAGTTGTAATATTGTTTTAGTTCAGATTTGGTTCTAAAGAATGCAAAAGGAAGTTGAAGCGCTGGTGGTTCCTTCCCTCTGTCTCTATACATCTATATCAAAGCAAACAGAACAAATGAAATTATAAGTGGACCTCTTAAGTAGTATGACACTAGCACGTCCTATGTGCGTATTTGAATGAATCTGACCTTTTACATTCCGATATGCTGTAGCTGCTAATACTTTTTCCCCCAGAAATGGAAGCAGAAAGAAATATTACTAATACTTTAGAAAGATGTATGTTTTCTGCCAGCAATGAAATAAGAAAGGTCAGATTCACTCATCTCTCTCTCTCTCTCTCTTTTAATATTGTCTAACTTCTCACCCCTTTGTTATAGTAATGAAATTTAAGATATCCTTCATGATGTAACTGTGAGGGAGGGAAAGGCCTAAATTACCTTCATCTGGCATCATTCCAGCATGCTATAAATGAGGTAATTGTCCTTGACTATAAAATCTGCATTTTCAAGACTTAATTGCTTTCATTACATCTTTTTTGTAATTCTATTAATTTAACTGAATGGAGCGTTTGGTTTTATGGTTAAAAATTTGCATTAAAGAATGTTACATCTAAATAGAATTTTAATATTTGTACCAGACCCCAAGTACAACTATCTCTCAGGATCTAGGTAATTTCAGAAGAATAAAAGAACAAGTAGGACTCCTTTAGGTCAACAAACTGGTTTTTTTTAGGTGAATATTAATAGAATTTGCTATTACTAACAGAGTGCAGTCATGTGACAAATAATGTTGTAGATTCCAAGAAATCATTAAAACTGGGCTAGCTTTGTTCCTTTTCTTAAACCATATTAATGAGAAGAAAGTAACATCCCCAATTTGAATTGTTGCTTATTTCACGGTTAAATATCCTGTGTGTAAATGCAGTTGCAAAACCACTGAGTTCTTGGTTGCTCGATTTTGAACATTGTTGCATGTTCACTTAGCAGTCAAACTCCAAGGTGCAAAAAAACAATGGCTCATTATTTTCCCCATATCTATTATGGAAATGTTTTCTTTGCATTCTCTAGAATCCTCTTGGTCATTCCAAAAACACATGGCTATTTTCTTAATTGCCTTTTTCTTTGAATGCAGAACCTTTCTGGAAGATTAAGCAAAGTGCCTTGATGCAGCAAATACTGCCTGATCTTTCAGCCAAGCAACACTACAGCTATTGCCAACATAAACCTTTCTGTGCTTACCCACACCCTTATATTTTTGTTGAGTGACACATTTCTGGTGGACTGAGTTTCTGCCCATTTTCCAAAAAGACTAGAGGAGAAAATAAATTTGAGGCCATGAATCACTGCTTTAAATCAATGAAAATAAACCCTAAGAAGATTGGTCACTGACCCCTGTAATAGGAGCTACATATAACATGTTGCAATGGCAAGACTTTACTTAATTAAATTACAATAACTATTTGTTCTAGTTACATGACGATCATTATTCACCCACGATAACGCTGCCACCTTCCACGTAACTTCCCTTCCCTTTTGTCTATCACTTTGCACATGACCTATATTTTCCCAGGCGAAATCAATGAAAATGTATTGAAACAACTAGTTTAGTGCACATGATAACAGTCTTCCAATATTTGACGGGCTGCCACAAAAAAGAGGGGGTTCAACCTATATTCCAAAGTACCAGAAGGCAAGACAAGAAACAATGGATGGAAGTTATCCAAGGAGAGAAGCAACCTAGAGCTAAGGAGAAATTTCCAACAGAACAACTAGTGAGAACAACTAGTCAGTGCTTTCAGTCAATTAGTTTGCTTTCAGAGGCTGTAAGTGCTCCAACACTGGGTGGGGGTTTAAAGAAGAAAATGGACAGCCACTTGTCTGCAATGGTATAGGGTACTTATAGTAGACTTATATATCGCTTCACAGTGCTTTCCAGCACTCTCTAAGCGGTTTACAGAGTCAGTATATTACCCCCAACAATCTGGGTCCTCATGAGCAGGGTAGCCTGCTTGAGCAAAGGATTGAACTAGAAGACCTGCCAGGTCCTTTCCAACTCTGTTATTCTGTTATAGTTGACTATTAGCACACCATTGAAAGAACTGAAGGAGCTGGTTAGAGAGAGACCTATCTATCTCTAATGGAGAAAATCTATCTAGGTGGTCACTAAGAGTTGATGGCAAATAATCAACCAATCAATGAATCTTGACATGGGTAAGAAGAGACAATCTTTTTTGTCAATCCTCCACTTCTTTATACTTTGGACAGAAATATGCCTGAAGGGAATGACTGACTCATTAAAGGTGACGCTTGATGTAGTCTTTTCCAATTGCTTTCTTTTTCTTAAGAAAATTTCAGTTTGATGGAGATTGGATGAATTCATGGAATCTCCTTTCTGTTTCGACAACATCAGGCACTATTTAAAACCTCCCTTGAGACACCAGGCTGACATTACACATCAGTGGTGTTTGACGATCCAGTATCGCAGGTTGGGGCTGGAGGAAATTCAAATGTCTTAACTATGGCAATTAAGTAAAAGATTAAACTAATCCTCTGCCTATCATGATATATAAAGGTGAAACAAAATTTTAATGCTCTCAGTAGATTAACGAATCTCGGCTGTTTAATTATACAAATTTTAAATGGCCAATTAATTACATTTACAGACATTAAACAACAAGCTTTCTCGGAGGTCTTGGATTACATTTCATAGCAGGAAAAGTAAAGGTGTGTCTAAGTATCCTTTAAAGCAGTGTTTCTTAACTGTGTCAACTTGAAGAGGTGTGGACTTCAACTCCCAGAATTCTCCAGCCAGTATACCTTTTCAAATTGTTACGGTTGAGAAACACTGCTTTAAAGTATTTAATATAATGTGCTAAATTAATCAAGTGAAAATCATTTTTTGAACAAGACTCTCAATTAAGCCTATAACATGTGAGTGGTAGCATTCTTGAGTAAGTATGCATAAGATTGCATTATTTATCCAATATACGTTGTATACACATATACAAAATACAAGTAAGCATAAAAAAAAATTCCTAGAAAGGTAAGGAATTGGAGATTGCTCTCCTAGAAGAAAAAGGGGAAAGGGCACGGTGGCAGGAATTGTTCAGTAGTAGGAAATCATAGCTACTGTAAAAGTATCCTGGCCTAGACATAATTAAGCTGGTTTAGAGTCAAGCTGGCATGAGCTGAGGGCAATATCTTAAAAGATAAGTGCATGTACAGTGGAACCTTGGATCACAACCATAATTTGTTCCAGGATTTTAGTCGCAACCCGATTTGGTTGTGACCGGAAGCAAGACTGACTGTGCATGTCCCTACAATTCTGCACATGCATGCAGGAGTGGGTTTCAACTGGTGTAACAACTGGTTTGGTTGGTTTTTGAAAAAAAAATTTAAAAAAATTAAAAATTAAAAATTAAAAAAAATTTGGGGGCCCACTCACTCGCACACACACTATAGCTACCTTTATTCACTCTGATTGCAGCACAACTGATTTGCTGAGCACTATCCTTCTTTAGAAAACAAACTTCCTGCAGTAGCCCCTAGGTGGAAAAACAGCTCAGCTGTGCTGCAAACAGAGCGAATAAAGGTAGCTATAGCATGCGGGCAAAACCCCATTTTTTTTCCAAAAGCCAACCAACCAGTTCACTACAACCAGCCTGACCTTAACAAATCGTTCACCCGAACCAGCCCGAATTGGTAGAAACCCACTCCTGCATGTGTGGAAGGGGAAATTGCCATGGCAGAGGAAATTGCCATGGCTATTTCTGATCACCACCTGAGGATTAGTTTCTGAGCAGAAGCAAAAATTTTCTGAAATTTTTGGTCGTCACCCAATTTGGTTGTGAACAAAAGCGTTTGTGACCCGAGGTTCCACTGTATACTGTATGCCCTGTAAAAATTCTACATTAACACATGAACTAAATTATATTCTAATTTTCCCATAGCAGAATAACGAAGTAACACAATTGGAAGGGACCTTGGGGGTCTTCTAGTCCAAACTCCTGCTCAAGCAGGAAGCCCTATACCATTTCAGACAAACTATTGTCCAATCTCTTCTTAGAAAGCTCCAGTATTGGAGCACTCACAGCTTCTGTGACATGACTGTGATCAAAATAATTGAGCCTCCTTGCCTGCCTTCAAATGTTAAATTGGAAAATGTGGAAAGGAAAGAAGTCATTTCCAAATCTCACTGAGACAGTGCAGTGTCAGAAAACACAGTGTTGTACATGAACACTGAGTAACGCCATCCATTGCCAAATTTAACTCACATAATATGGGAAATGCTCAGAAAGATGTCTCTGTTATTTTAAAAGAATCTATGGAAGAGCTCCTCAGGTATTCTTTGCCTGCGAAATGGTTTTCCTCATGCATACATTAATGGGGTGGTTCAAGGCCTAATTTTGGGGAATAATAAGGAGCTGCTTAATGATACAATAATAGGGTCTGAGAATGAAGGCTACTCCAGCATTGCCAAGTTTCTATCTGCCAGTACAAAATTGCTCAGTCTTTTGCTACACATACATAAGCATGCTTCTGTGCATAGATTACATTATCTGAATTGCATGCATTTATCACACCAAGCATAAATAATATTTATGTTTCTACTGTACTTCATTCAAATAACTCACTCCATGAATAAATAAACCTGCATTCATTGTATCAAATTAGTCAAGCAATAACAAATTATTTTATTGTTACCCATATCTGATTAAGAATCATGAAATAGAGAAATCTCATTTAGTAGTTTCACACTTCATGCTACTGTTCATTTAATCATGGTTTATTCAATAACCATAATCAACAGGATTTGGGCAACATATCAGGGTTTTGTGAAATACACTATAGTAACCATAATCAAAGATATTATAAATCAGAAGACTGATTTGCATAACATAATGAGCCGTGGTGATACAGTGGTTAGAATGTAGTACTGCAGGCTATTTCTGCTGACTGCCAGCTGCCTGCAGTTTGGCAATTCAAGTCTCGCCAGGTTCAAGGTAGACTCAGCCTTCCATCCTTCCAAGGTCAGTAAAATGGGGACCCAGGTTGTTGGAGGCAGTATGCTGATTATGTAAACTGCTTAGAGAGGGCTGTAAAGCATTGTGAAATGCTATGTAAGTCAAAGTGCTATTGCTAGAATAAACTAAATTTGAACACATCTCAATATGTTTTGGCACACTGTGATGATGCATTATTTACGTTCGGTTAAGAAAAGGGAACAATGGATAGAATATACTTATCCATCTCAGATATCGCGCACAATCTCAAAGTCTGCCTTGCTATCAAGAGTGATCCATGGAGATGCTCTGAAAATTGCAGGGCATGTGAAGAGCTTCAAAGCCATTTTCTGACAGATAGGAGAACCTATCAAATACCTTTGATAGGTATTTGGTAAGTTCTCCAGCCCAAGTCTTTAAAAATACAGAACAATCAGGTGAAAAACAGCGGCCTTAAAGTTCCTCATGATGAACATCAACAATGTGGGGAGCAGATTGAACAGACAAAGAAATTATCTGATCACTGTCTTCACTCTTCTGGTAAGATAAATTGTGTCATCCACTTAAATAATAGTAATTGTTCCTACATTTGCATCTCTTAATTACTATTGGCAGACTGAATGCAAATCTAAGCTATCTTTCATCCTCTACTTTCATAGTGGTGCTTAAGACAAGCACTACCTGTGAAGGAACTGGAGTGTGATATGGGGGTCCTTCTGAACTCATGACCCCTGGTCCAGCAGCAGGTGGAAGAAATGGCTTGGGGGGGGGGCTTTGATCATCTCCAGCTGCTGCATCAATTGTAACTTTAACTGCTTTGTACCTAGATGTACCTACGGTACCTAGTACCATTCTCATTACTACCTAACTAGACTGTTACACTCTGCATGGAACTCCTTTGAAAGACTATTCAGAAACTACAACCGGTCCAGAATGCAGAAGCACATAATGCCTGCCCTGGTTGCTGATTTGTTGTGTTTGGTCAAGTGATGAATCCCTCCATGGCTTGGAAACTGGGTACTATAAGACTGCTCACTCCAACCAGAATTGGCCTAATCTAATGTACTAGACAGACTTTGTTCTGCACATCTAAGAAGGGAAGAAAAGCGATGATTCTGGGAAAATTTTCCTGCATCTTCCTATCCCCATATTTATAGAAATTCTCAATCTCACTCTTACTAATGTGATTTATGTTTTTATACATTACCATTATTAATTATTTTACCATTATTAATAGAGAATCCAGCAAACCTTCAACTAAGATTTTATTGGAGAAAACCAATAGCTCAGTCTGCCCAGAAAGAGGGCCCCCATTCCTGAAGGACTGAAGAGACAGCAGGTTACTTATGGACTCAAATAAACAAACTAGATTCAATCATTTTAGTTTTGACTTTTTTTCTGGATTGCCTACAAATATCAAAAGAGAAGTAAATTTGCTTTCAAGGATGTGGGTTCCTTGCCATGAAGGCAACTAGACTGCTAAAGAAGCTGCTGGTTATTGTTAATATTTACCTCTATTATGTTTTATAATAGAGGTAAATATTAACAATCTATGTTCAGTAATGGTATTTGTCATTCTTTTTACTATTACCATTACCTGCGAGACCACCTTCTGCTACCGATAGCCTCCCATCGCCCGGTTCGCTCTCACAGAGTCAGCCTCCTCGGGGTGCCCTCATCCAGACAATGTCGGCTGGTGACCCCCAGGGGGAGAGCCTTCTCTGTGAGAGCCCCTACCCTTTGGAACACCTTGCCACTGGGGCGACGGATGGCTCCCGATCTCCGAGCCTTCCGCCTGGCCCTGAAGACGTGGTTGTTTGAGCAAGCATTTGGGGACATGTCGGGCCGGTTTTAAATTGAAATAACTTTTAATAATTTTAAATTTTAAATTGTTCTCTTTCCCACCGTTTTTAAAATTTGATATATTTGGACTTTAAATTTAATACGTTTTTAACTTTTGTATTGTTTGTTTTTATATGTTGTTCACTGCCCCGAGTCCCTCGGGAGAGGGGCGGCATAGAAGTCCAAGTAATAAATAAATAAATAATAAATAAATACTTCGTTCAAATTGTGCCATGCAATGCAACCAGGGGTGGCAATTCCACTGTTAAGAGAACCTGTAAACAACCATTTCTCTCTCTTCTCAAATCAAGAGAGATAGCATTGGCTACATCATGTCATCACACTGAGCACTCAGGGCAGAGGGAAGAGGGGGCAAATGACAGAAACATCATGAATTCATGCTGTAAATACATCCTTGCATCCAACATCATGATGCCATAAATTGTATATCATTGTACCATATCTTTAGTTTGAATCATATTCATTTGATTTGGATGCCTGTAAACTTCACTTGTTCTTTTTTTTTCTTTCATTGTAATTTGGATATTTTAATGACATATTAATTTCCTTTAGCATCAAAGGATTGGTTGAATGCCTGGTTCTGTGAGATTATGAGACTGAGACTAGCTTGTATTTTTAGTGGTTTCTTTCCTTGCTTCGTCCTGAGCATCTTGTTGCTAGTGGCTGATATATAATATCCTCCTCCCCCACATACTTGTGAGTATATCCCAGCCAGCTCTCCAGGTATGCTCAAGCCAATCAATGATTATACAAAAGAGAAATATTAGCAAAATTCCTGTTTGTTGCTACCAGCAAGGCTTTGTGACCATATTTTGTGATTGTCATGAATAGAACAACTCTGAACCACCTCTCTGCGGTTAGTTTTCCCGGCAACTGTAATGCATGAGCTGGGGGAACATGGTGGCTCATGTGGTTAGGATACCAGGTTGACAATCAACAAACCCATATTCGAGATCCAGGTACTGCTGTGTGACAGGGTGAGCTCACATCCTTCTCTCCAACTCCTGCCCATTTAGCAGGTTGAAAGTGTGCAGTTCAAATGCAAGTAGATAAATAGGTAGCACTTTGGTACCTTCAGGAAAGGAGACTCTAACGGGGTGTCCCCCTGGCAATGGTAATGTCACAGCCTAACCTTTTAACCCAGAAATGCCTCAGTACTTCCGACACAAATAGGACAGGGAGTTTGTGAATCTGGTGTGATGACTACTTCTGACTGGAAGGACTGAAAAGGCTTAATTCTATTATGATTTATTCAGTTTAGATCATAATGAAAAATGCATCCAAAGTTTTAAATCGAAAATAGCTTGCTTTATATAATGATATTATAAAAAGTAATCTTAAACAAAGCTTTTTTCCCAGTTCATAATAGCAAATTGTTACCAACAGCCAGCAATAGGGATGAGGAGAATAAAAAGGGTTACATTGAGATGAGGATCAACACATATTTTCTCCAGTCCAGTGCAGTGTCACAAATATTAATCTGTATCAGTGTATGTTTTTCAAAAGAATGTTTCACTAATTGGCTGCACATTTCTTATGGAGCCATCGGATAAGAGCAGCTTTGTTGTGCAAACAGAACATCCTCAGCTTTCTCAACTGTTCATTATAATATAATTAGACTATATTATTACTCTGCATTATGAATGAAACTCGCACAGGGCATCCAGTTTACATGGTCTGATATCCATTAGGTTTCAGAGCAACATGATTGTTTTCCCTATATGAAAAAATATCTGGTGCATGCAAAAGGTTGGTTCCTGTTTTTGCTTCCGAAATACTCACAGCTGTTTGGTTATGGCAGCGTCCACTAATTACAGTCCATATCTCGCATACAGTCATCTGGTTCATGTTTTTCCTCATTTTAGACTTAGTATTGTGTATGGAAAAGCTATTGTTATTATTGTACGATTTCCAACAACAGTTACAATGTCCTCAATTCTGTTGAACAAATGAGTCAAGGGTGTAGGAGTACCTGTGGAAGAACTGTTTGCTCAATATATATATATATATATTAGTTTTTTGAGGTTTTCGGGGGTGTTTGTATGTAGGGTGTCAGTTGTTCGGGTTTTCTCCCGTGTAAGATTTGAGGTATCTTGGCGACGTTTCG
>JANHFQ010005993.1:8886-19405 GCA_032468035.1 Aparallactus werneri | reverse complement strand
GGCAAATTAATAGTGTATTGTTTCCTACGGCAACTGGGAAGCTGACTTTCTGGTTCTAAAGTTGTCTGGTAAAAAAGCAATTTTCACACAAAGTTACTAAACTGTCATTTATTTGCTTTCACTTTATGTGATATGCAAATCTACCCTGAGCGGGTTTATCCCTTAGGTGGTTTGAGCAAGGATGGTGTAGCCTGCTAAACCACAACTTAGCACATATCAATGTAGACATCAGAAAAACAAACACAGCTATGGGAAATTCATCTCGTAAGTTGAAATCCCTTTTTTTAGCCTTGACATTAGAAATAAACATGGAAACAAAGTGGCTTCGTTTTAAATAGTTATATATTCCCAACCTCCATAAAGAGTTTCCTAGTTCAAAGCTTGCCTCAACCCTGTATGTCAATTCTAACAACTAGCTATTCTCAGCTTCCCAGCTCACATTTCTGGAATAATGGAATAATGCTTAGCTACTTGTCAGTAGTACGACAGTCAACATTACACAACTGAATATGAAATACTCTCATTTTTCCCCATTCAGGCAAATACACAGCAGTCTCCCATACAATAGACAAAACCTGGGAAGAAGATTGTGATGAAAGCATAAGGATTGGGAATTTACCCAAGAATTTTTCCTAATATGGCAGAGAACTTTAGTATAAAGAGGGCCACTTTAAAGTGCAATTAAGTCTGAGAGGTTAATTTAAAACACAGCAATGGACCACGAAGACAAAAATTCAGGCAATAGTGAAGAGAACTCTGGTTATTGAGTAAAGAAGTCAAAAGAAGCAGCTCAGAGCTAAATAGTGACCTAATTTGGTTTGTTCCTGGTTTCGACCCTGCTTAATAAAAAGTTGGAGATAAACTCACATGTAATTAAGATCAGGAGTCAGCTACAGCTGTTCACAATTAAGAGGGGAAAGTGCCACTAGTCATCAAGGCTTAAAGGACCTGGTCACTTCTGGCCAAGGTAATCATTCATATCCATGATCAATACCCATTCATATTCTGTAGTTGTGGATTAATTTAATGGCTAAAAGAACAACCAACAAAGCAGTTCTTCCTCTTGCCACAAATTCACTGCGTAAGAGTCACTCTTGGCTTCATGGCTTATATGCAGTTGGGAAGTCTCACAGGCTATCTAGATAATGCATGTGAACCTCTAGGCACTACACAAGTACTTAATGGTTATTTTAAAGATATCAACTTCAGCAGAATGAACTTACCACCCCTTGTTGTGTACATGAACTGTTGAATTCTTGTGCACAACTAATCTATATTCAAGACTAGCTGCTTCAAAAGCCTACAGTAGCATTGTCAAACAGTGCCCAGTTACCTCAAAAGAATCCCCAAAGTGGACCTGAACAGCTTAAGCAAACTGCACTTCGTGACAGAAACACCTGAACACTGAAAAGCTAAGGTGTGCTGAGAATAACAGGCAGATTTACAAGCAAATCTTACAAGGGGGGTTTCAATTTTACATTTCAATAACTTAACATATCTGGAAGCACGAGCATGTGTGTGTATTTGTTTATTCATAATTCTGAATTGCCTTGGGATACCAAAAGTCATTCTAATTTAAGGTGATTTAACAAAATTGCTGGCCTCGCTTTTCAGAACGTCCATTGATCCATTTTGTTATTTCAATGGGCTACCAAGTGTTAAAAGAAACATAACATGCACACTTGTGTACAGGTTTCATAAAGTCTATTTCATTATTTGTGGGTACCGCATCTAACAGTTAAATACATTTAAATAATGTATTATGTAGTTACTGCACTAATGCAGAATTGAGAACTAGATAGAGAACCAATTTAACTAAAACCAGCTAACAAGGAACTGCCTAAATATTCTTAATACAGTTCTTGTTCTAGGGCATCCCACTTGAGGAGGGGAAAAAACCCTCCAAGTCATACTGGAATTACATTTTTAAGGCCATATTCTTCCACTTTCCCACTTTCTGCAGCAGTTTTCTTCACGCTTTTAAGCCTCCAATTCCAGGCCAAGACCAAGTTTGTGTCCACCAGCATTGATGTTCTTCCCATCGACCAGGGCAGACAGCGTGAGCTTCACACCTGCAGAGAAAGCACAATTAAAAGCAGGTTCCATCACGTCTAACTTTCTCTTAGCAGATGCTGCTGCCCAAACCTGTCATGTCTACTCCTCCCCTTCACTACTCTGTAGCCTCCCCTCTGTTGGCTGTTTTCTTTCCATGCCTTACATCAACCTGGAAGTTCCTTTCATTCATTCAAGGAGTGTCCCAAGAGAGAGAGAGAGAAACAAAAAACAGTATTGCTTTGAGGATACAAAGGAATTGTTTGAAAGAATGCTGATTCTTCAGATATTCTCCTGCCAACGTGTTTATTTACTAGCTGTAAATAATTTTCCTGCTGCATAGTATCTAGAAATCTACTCAGATAGAAAAACCTGGGTAGCAATATATGACCATTTTTCAGTATAAACATATAATGACATACATAATAGAAAGCAAAAAGATCCAAGAAGAAAAAAATACTCTCTCTGCTGTGTCTTCACAAAATGATTGCCCATTTTCTGGTAATAAACAGCACGCCTTTTCAAATACAAGGAGATCCTTCACACAGCTGGATAGGTATTTGTTGTATTTTAAGTACAAGAAATATATTAAACCTATTTATAAGTTAACATCTATTTTGCCTCAGTTTTGGATAACAGCTACATCCAGTTTGTCAGAGCTTCTCAAATACAGAAATTAAGATTGTCATAGTAAAAAGTGCAAGTCTCATATTTTAGCAAATATTTACCTGGCCTCAGGGACTGGGTGTAGCCAATTCCAATTAGACTAGAGTTGTTCACTTTTGTCTGCAAAGCAAATGACAAGCAAAGTAACATCCTTCTTTCAATTCCATATTTAAAATAACCTACAGAACCCAGTACAAAGATTGAAATTTACCATATTTGTGAGACACATACTGTATAACTTCACTCATATTTGCTTGTTTTAGATACACATGAATAAGATCTGGGTATTTACATCTCATAAACTTTGAGCCAGTTAATTATCATTCGGTAGCAATTCCAGCCAGTGTTATTCTTTGGCTTGTTGGACTGAGCCAAAACCTATTCTAGGATGTATATTCTCAGGTTACCATTCATTTCTATAGATATCTTTGTTCTTGTTAGCAGGAGAGTGGCATGCCTCATAGTGTCTTATCAATGGGACAATTCCTATTGGGTTGAAGCATGATTCTTCCTCTATTTATAGTAACATAAGTCACCAATGACGCTCATGAAAGTCATCAAGTAGGCTGACCAGCAAGCCACAAACATTCAAAGTTTCCAGGATAGAATTCCCAGGATGGAAATTTCTGCTTTTCCTCTGGTCCATGCTTATCCTGTTATGGGAAGTTTTTTAAAACAGGATGTAGTTTGTGGTATTTAGCTCCAAATGGGAAAATTATTCCATCCCCCAAATTCTCATTTTGCAGTTAGTAGTTCACTCTGAATGATACATTCTAAAGTCACAAAATAGTAGCAGATGGTTTCACTTCAACACACAGCATAATTTTTCTTTTAGAGTTCAAATCTCTGCTCATGTCCTTGCTCTACCTTTCCGTAAGTTGCTAATGGCAAGAGGGATGTGGTTTATGTTTGCACACATATTTAATAGCACACAAATTAAAAAAGAAAAGAAAAGCCAATCACACAATGGCTCTTTGAAATAATGTGGATCAAAATAACCCTATTTGTCCCAAGAAAGGTTCAGGGGATGTTGTTCTAAATTCAGGAAGAAAGCCTCCAACCTTGACTTTATGTAACCCATGCTAAAGGAACAAAACAGCCAAACACTATAGCAGGGGTGTCATTGAGGGCTGCATCAGGGTTGTGTTTGACCTTGGGGGGCCATGGGGGGCTTCGCCAGCTCGACATCACTCATGTCAGGGACGCCTGTGGTGGCCCGAACACTCTGCCAAAGAAAACAGGTCCCGAGTTCCGTTTTCTGCTGCGATGGCTTCCTGCAACCCTCTGCCAGTGAAAACAGATTGGGAGGGCCGCACACAGCTCACCCAAGCTCCGTTTTTGCCGGTAGAGGCACCATGGGCCGGACCTTTGCTGTTTCCAGGGCAGGTCCACTGGCCAGATCTAAGCGCTCTATGGGTTGGATCCAGCCCCCCGGGCCTTGAGTTTGACACCCCTGCTCTATAGTATATAAAGCGACCTTGAAATTTATCCCAACACCTGAACTGCAGACGGAAATTATAAACCCCAGCTCCTCTCTTGGCCACAATCTTAGCTCTGGTTTAGCTGTATGTACAACCACTTCTGCTTTTTCTTTTGGCCTCCAAGTCAAAAGAAGAAAGCAGATACAATGGACTGCCAAAAAGACCAGTGTCCTTGCTTTTCTGTAAAGGGAATGGGGAATTGTATTAACTTTGTGTTAAGTGTTCAACAGATGGTTCAACAGCACATACTCAAGGCAAAGACTGCAGATTTCTACCAGCCTGACAAGCTAAGTTGAACACTGTTCTCCAATTTCAGATACTGAGCAGACAGCTAAGATCCTGGTTTGGAAATAGTTACAAGCTGCAGTTTTAAAATGCTTCATATAGTCAGGATAAGCAGCCATAAGTTTTTCATGGCTAATTATGGCTGTCCCAAAATGCCTGACTCCTATATGAAATAGGAGAAAATTATTGGCAAAGCAATTGGGGAAATGTAGACATAAAAAGCCTCTTTTCTATTGCTTGAATAGAAAAGTGTAACATGGTTTCTTACCTTGAATTTACAATGGCAATAAGCTATGTTTAATTTATATAAATTCAAAGGATAATGGCATTCCTAAGAGTCCACATTTCAGGAAATCTCAATTCAATGCTGCCAAACACCTGATACTTAACCATTAATTTAATCAGACATCAATAGACACATAGGGGTAAACCATGTATACACAACATTAAAAAACACAATAAAAAGTTGAGAACAAAAAAAACATCAGAACACATCCCACAACCTCGTAAGAAGGGATTTATGCCAGACAATCAACCAGAAAATGCCACAATCAAGGAATCTCACCCTCATCAACACTCACTGACAAAGGTGCAATATTAACAAGGAGCAAACCCCACACTCAATAACCCTGAAGTTAGCTACTACAGGAATGAAACATAACCAAACTCAGCACCAAGGACCCTGCTTAACTTTTAGATGTCACTTTTATTGGTGACTGAGATTTACCAAATGTTAGAAAGATGCAGCCTTGAACATTCATGTGAACATTGAACATTGCTTATTATAATTTTAGATAAATTCATGTTATTTCCACATGACAAATATTACTCAGCAGGTTCACAGCAGAGATAAGTGAAACAAGGAACTGTTTTACAAAATAATCCCAAATCACCGAGAGCAGACAGATCCCCCACCATCAATAATCCAGAGCCATGTCCACAGGAAAAACCACAACTGTTTGTAAAACCCCCAAGGTTTTCAGACACTAAATCTATGATTCAGTCGTTGGCCTCTTAAGACTTTATATTCAAGTATCTAAAACTTATAAAGCAAGGTTGGGAATTACACAAAATCAAGCACAAACCCAGGATGAGAAAGGTGTACTGGCTGCTTCACATCAGACTGGGATCTTTTCAGTGTGAATTAAAGAGGAATCAATAAAGGACAACATTTATTGAAATAAATGATTGAAATGAGGAATTCCTTTAAAGAGGAATTTAGCACTGGGATTGTAATTTGTTTACTTACAGAAATGGATGCAGTGGGATCCAGCTGATATTTTGCTGCAATTCCAAAACGAGTGCTATTGGTGCCAGATACCCAGTTAAGATTTATGGCAGTTTCAAGGTTCTCGCTGATCTTCTGATAAATGGAGCCACCAAATTCTGACCCATCATTGCTGAAAAATATTTTACCCACAAAAAGATATATGATTAAACAAAACAAATTCAAATGAAAGAGGTCCTGTAATTTACCATAATTTTCTCCACTATAACATGTCAGCTTTAAAAAAAATACTGGCAAAATCTTTCCTAAGCACAGCTTATAAAAACTGTTTTGGAATATTAGTGCAGTAATGCTAATTTCCCAAAAAGTCTATTCAGATTTGTGTCAAATATAGATCTGCTCACACATACGTGCTAGTCGTTCCCAAATCTAAGGGGCGGTGCTCATCTCCGTTTCAAAGCCCAAGAGCCAGCGCTGTCCGAAGACGACTCCGTGGTCATGTGGCTGGCATGACTAAACGCCAAATGCGCATGTAACGCTGTTACCTTCCCACCAAAGGTGGTCCCTATTTTTCTACTTGCATTATTACATGCTTTCGAAGTGCTAGGTTGGCAGAAGCTGGGACAAGTAATGGGAACAAACTCCGTTACGCAGTGCTAGGGAATCAAACCGCCGACCTTTCTGATCGACAAGCTCAGCATCAGCCACTGAGCCACCTCAAAACAGGAAAAAGAAGAGTCTTGTCGAAGGACAGAGAAGGAACAGCCCTGCAAACATTCACCTCATGACTATATCAAGGCCATAGACTTGTCCAAATATGTACAAATCCATAAAATGAATAATTATTGGGAGTAAAGTCCAAAGACATATATACACTAGAAATTAAATGTAACAATTTTTTTGAACAGAAGGTTATGAGCTCAACCTATTAGTCAGTTTTTTAAAAGGAAAAATACCGTTATTTTCTAGAGGAACGCTTTGCTCTATCAAAATAACTGAAATTGCTGTGTCCATGTTTATTTACCCAAATATAAAGGCTTCAACTGTTCATAGAAACAGGGGTTTCTATGCAGTGTATAAATATATCTATCAAATGAACAAACATAAAACTGGGTCAATTTTATCTTCATAAAAATATGAAAACTTCTAGCATCATAAGAATATGCTGCAATATACTTTTTTATTTTAAGCCCTGACACTAATAAAAGCAAAATAATCATTTTAGTTTATTTCAAGATTTGTTTAGTATGACATGGAAAACTGCAGTTTGCTATCTTAATAGAGTTAAAGTTCCAACTGCAATTCATACTCCCGTGGTGTATAAGAGCTGTGGTGGTTCAGTCTGTAGGGTGCTGTGCTTAGAGTGTAGCTGCCTGCAATTAACTGTAGTTCGAATCTCACCATACTCAAGGTCGACTCAGCCTTCCATCCTTTCAAGGTGGGTAAAATGAGAACCCAAAATGCTGGGAGCAATATATGCTGATTCTGTAAACCGCTTAGAGAAGGCTGAAAAATGCCCTGGTAGGCAGTATATAAATATAGTGTTATTGCTATATTGCTATAATCCAATTCCTTAAAAATGTGTGTCACTTCTCTTTTAAAAATCCAGAAGTGTTCCACAATAAAGCTTCAGTTTGAGGTTAAAAACTAAAGATCCCTTGCAAAAACAAACCACACAACAGGATTTCCCATGCTTTATTTAGCTCCTCTGACTTGACAGAAGAAACCAGCTTCTCTGTGTTTCTGGCTAGCACATGAGAACAGAACATGTGGCTTAATTCACTTAACTTACTAATTGTAATGTTGATCACCCTAATAATTAAGCATTTAGCAATCCCCATATAAATTCAAGAATATCAGCTGCAGCAAACTGATCTTACTTCCCCAAGAAAGATTTAATTTTCTGGCTATCTTTGTGAATAGCAATATGGTTTAAACTTACACATTGGTATGCAATTGGAAGTCTCCGGTCTTGTAACCCACAGAGAAGTTATTTCTTGTCAACTTGGATTTGGCACTATCAAAAGTCATCTGGTAACCAGCGAGCCAGCCCTCGTAACCCAAGACAACGGAACCATGGATGGCAGGTCCAGCAAAATCAAAGTCAACATCACACCCAAGGTTTATGCATTCACGCTTATAAGCGGATTTGATTTTGCCACTTTTCTTTCTGCAAAGAGATAAATTCTACAGTAAGATTTATTTTCCCATCTGATGCACAAAATCCACATCTCATCTTTAGCAGAGAAATAAGAAAAGGCCAGCTAGATCTCTTCTGAATTATGGACAAGTAAGGCAGAACTGACATCAAAAAGCAATTGCATTAATGCCCTTAAGGGACAAGAAGGCGAAAAAATGTTTACTCAATGCCAAAACCTTACTATGTCTTCAGGAAAAAAGTAAAACTGAAGAGAGTTCCATCCAGTTGTCACAACCAATTGAGCAAGCTAGATCAATCAAGTGACTATAAGCAAACCTAAACAAAATTGCAAAGAAGCCAAATGAGAGAAGGAGAACTGAAGCTCTATTTATATACTTTTTGAATGCTACCTCTCTAAGACTATAATGCAGAATTAACAGCTACCAAACCTGCAGGTGCCTTTAGCTTCTGGTAGAACATTCCTTTGTAATTAAGCAAAATGGCTGATTTATGCTGGTGACCTCTCAAGGCTCTGCGGAGGAAGAAAAGAATTACATCTCTTCAAATTACCCCATTTGTTTTCTCAATGTTTAATATTAAAAAAAATAGAAAAGTCCAATAGCAAAGGCAAAGAATTGTACAACTGAAGAGAAATCACATTGGGAAAATGCTTAAGATAATATAAGAATACTTTAGGAATTTATTTTTAAAAAGCCAGAAAGAAAAAAAGATGTTGAATGTGACACAGTCTGTAATAGGTGCTGAATTTGTTTTGGTTAGTTGGATGTGGGATATTGGTTTCTTGATGACTTGTATCCTGTTTGCCAATGGCATAATCTATAAAATGGATCAGGTAGACAACCTGAATGATAATGAAGTTAAAACCAATAACATTTTTACTGATTACAGTTAAACACTGGTATTACTAAAAAGTCTGGATCCAATTAAAAGGCAACCAGTAGCATCTTTCCAATCCATCTGTTGGTATACTGTTGGCATAGCTGCTGGCATTGTATTTTGGAGAATGGCAAATTCATCTTCTCCTTATGCATTCTAGTAACCCGCTTCTGCTGTTCTATTGCTAAAGAGATTTTTATTCTGCACCAACATCAAACAGGGGGACCTTATTCCTGTATTCTGTTCTGAAAGGTAAATCTGTTTAGGCTTGAACAGTTACAGTATAAGTCTGCCATCAGGATGACTATTTGAAGCACTCCAGGTTTTTGTTGATATACTTCCCTTTTCATATCAGACTTGCCTGTGACCTTCTAATATTATAAATAAAAATACCAACATTTTAGAAGATTCTTAAAGTGAATATAAAAATTGAACCACAGGTTTTTCTTTTAGGCTTAATGATAAAGAAGTGAGTAAAAAAGGTAAAACTTTGTTGTTGTTGACAATAGCAAGAATGCTTTATGTACAAAAATATAAAGATACTCTAATTTCATCTAATGTATGAATGGTTAGAAAAACTGATGGAACTAGCAGAAATGGCTAATCAAAGAAAATAATACATCCAACTTTGTTTCTCCTTGGAAAGCACTTCTGGATTTTGGTGCTTGGAAAAAAATGAAACTTAGACTTTCAACTTTTCTGATTAGATAAGTTTGTTGTTATAAAAATGGCTAGTACAAATTAAGACTGTAAAACTAAAAAGCTGATGCTGCAATATGATTTTATTCTATTGTGCTAAAAGGAGTCAGAAGTCAATGTTTTTCTTTCTTTTTTTCTTCTTACCCTAAACTTCTTTTCCCACCCTTTCTCTCCCCAATTTACACACATATTTTGTACTTTGATAAAGTATACTCTTAATAAAATTATTAAGAGATAACAGCTTTAGCCAGATTTAAAAGTACCAACTTTTTAGAAGAATTAAATCCATCGAGTGAACTTGTATCGGCCCTAAATATAATTATATATTTCACTGCCTCAGTAGGGCCCAGTCCAAACTAATCCATGTTTTTTCTAGGCCTTGGAATTGAAGGCTCTTTTAAATTAAAAAAAAAAGAATATATATCCCCCTTTTTTTAAAAAAAAGAAGGACCTTTTCTCCTCGGGGTCCCATGGAACCTTGAAAAGGCAGACTGTTTTAATGAACAACAGAGAGGTCCTGTGCTTTCTTGCACATCAGCTCTCAAAAACATATTTGAGGTCATTTTCAGAAGGAGCACAGCCATATCTTGTGTTGCTACAATTTCTGTGCTAATATCTTTCAGTCAGATTCAAGATTACGGAGGTTAGATGATGATCTAAACGGTATCATTTTAAACTTCAGTATATGCTGCTTCAATAATCTATTAAATAACCGGTGATGAAGAAAAGGAAAAACATTCAGTGTTATGTCCTTAATTATTTGTGTTTAGTATCAGTCTATTTAAAAACCAAAGTCAGTAACAGCAGCAATTCTGACTGAAGAAAAAAAAAATGAGGCTGTTACATAAGGAGGTGCTATCTCTTGTTTTCCCATAGCAGAGGTGTGCTTTAATTCCTGACATCCAGTAACAGCAGCATCTTTATATAAAACTAGCTGCTTACCCGGCCTTGTCCGGGTATTTATTTATGGGAATGCAATCTTCCTCCCTCCCTTCCTCTTTCCTCCCTCCCTCACTTCTTTCCCCCTCCATCTTCCTTCCTTCCTCCTCTTTCCCTCCTTCCTTATCTCCC
>JANHFQ010005992.1:15998-27486 GCA_032468035.1 Aparallactus werneri | reverse complement strand
CAGTCGGTGCAAGCTTAAATGGACTCCGGGGGATGGTAGAGGACAGGAAGGCCTGGAGGAACATTGTTCATGGGGTCGCGTCGCAGCTAACAACAAAAGTACCAATTTAGTGCTGATTCCTCTCTTGATTGCCTCCAGGCTCTGTCTCTCCTTCACTGATTGTTATGCATGAAGAATCAGGTCCACATGTTAAGTTCTAGTTAAGCTAATTTATTGCTCATGTTTGTAAACAAGAATCTAGTCTAATAACAGTCAGCATTAAATTGGCCCTAGATAAGAGTTAACAGAATTCAATAAGAGCTGGACTTGGACCAACTGTGGGCACATAATGACTCCAGGTTGATTTCCGTCTAGACTCTGCCTCCAGCTCTGCCTCTTCTTCTTCTACAGAAAGAGCAGAACTGGCTTTACCTGACTTAAAATAGGATTTTGCTGCTTAGTGTTTAGTTTGGGTGAAAGAGTGGGCATTGCTGAGAAATAAAAGACTTTTGGAGCTGGAGCTAGATGACACAATTTACGATTTGGATGGCTTGATTATTTGTCATATGATCAAACTAAGGTTAATAGTGATTTTAAAAATCATGTTAGATGTACCATATTGAGAATATGGAATAAATAGATATAAATCCAGGTTTTGTCCAAAAAAACCTTTGTCGCTCTGAGCAATTATCAATGAGAATTTAAGTATATATAAATGATTAGCTTACCATGAGATATTAGAAATTTTTCAAGGAGAATGTAAAGTAAAGTCAAGTGAAGATGTAATAGCAAAGTGATGTTTCTCAATGGCTCTCCTATACATAATTCTCAGAAAACTTTAAAGTAGATAAAAAAATGTATCAATATTATGAACATATAAAGACTGAATTGGAATTAGAACTCTCTACAAATGGAAAATAAATGGTTACCAAGATGAAATTTACATTTTGTTATAACCTTATAGAGAATTTCTATAAAGTGATGGATCATTGGTATATATCACCAGAAAAACTGCATAGGATGTAACTTTGTACTTCAAATTTATGTTGTAAATGTAAACAACACAAAGGGACATTTTATCATCTTTAGTGGATGTGTAAAAAAAGCCAGAAAAAAGTTAGGTGCAAATGAATAACTACTGTAGAAGCTTTTGATGATTAGCATAATTAACAACAGAAACTAGGGGTTTTCTTTTGAGACTGATACACAAAGAACTAGAAAAAAATTATAGAGCTTTATTTTTACACAGCTACAGCAAGAATATTAAATGTACAAAAGCAGAAAAACTCAAGTTACTTACAATAGAAGAATGATCGGTGAAGATGATACAATTAGCAAAGATAGCTAAATTGATTTATTTAATTAGAGAAAGGACATTATATTTACTGTTGAGTGGAAGCCTCTTTCTTATAGACTTTGTGTGAGAAACAGAAAATAATGAACATTACAACTTACAGATTTGATAATTAGAAAAAAAATAGTAATGTAATAAAGAGAATGTTTTTGTAATCATAGAGTAAGAGTAATTTTACTTGCTGAAAAGGAAATCAGCAGCTTTTGGGGGGTTTTTTGTTTGCTTTTTTAATTGTTTTCTCATTGTTCTTTTCTTTTTTACTTTGTATTAGTTCTTGTTAGTTTTTATATTGTTTAAATTTTAATAAAATTATACATATATAAAATTTAAACGTTTTAGTTGAAATCAAAATATTACACACAGCTAACTAGATAATAAATTGCCCTATGCTAAACTGCAATGCTAAGCCTTTCTGAAGACCTAGGTAATCTGGACATTTATAATTCTTTGGTTTCATCAACTACTTAAAGGATGTCTTCAGATCTTTGTTGCTCATAGATTTCAGTGTGAAAGTATATTGTTTTAATTCTGTAAATCATTTTTAAGGAGCAGAATACAACTGCAATAATTCTTAAATACTATTAAAAACACAGCACGGGGAAGTCAAATATTGAAAGAGCTTAGAAGCAGGCATATTGACTTTGAACCAACTGATAATGATAATTTTTAACACATCCTATGTACAAAGATAAATAAGTCATATATCAGATATAAGTCAATGGCAATATTTACAATTACAGCATTTGCTAACAACATTATTCGGAAGAGCAGCATTTTCAGTTTCTAAGACACTTGTGGTAGAACAACTTATTAAATTCTTTAAAATTAAAAAACCTATTATTCCTTTTTTATAGTTATCAATAAATCAATTCAATAAGCAAATGTTAAAAATGAGTGGAAAATAGAATTAGACATTCCTATATTATCTAGATAATGGGAGAGCGTATTACCTTCTGTAGCAAGATTGTCAGTGGAAGTGGACCTCCAATTACAATATATACAACAAAAAATATTTAGAATTTATTGGACTGTTATATTAGTATAGAAAGGACTGTCAAAAACAGCATTTTACTAGAGATGTAATAATGGTAATGCTTCTTTAAAACAGATGTTTTTACAATGTTTTATAGCTACATTTTTGGGAGAAAGTAGTGGATTATATACCCTGTTTCTCAGAAAACATGACCCACCCCAATAATAAGCCCAACCCTAATTTTGGGGGGCTGAGCCTAATATTACCCCTACCTCAAAAATAAGCCCAGAGGATGTAATGCCACAGCAAGCCTTGCAGGGTCCTGCTGACTGAGTCTGGCCTGCTGCACCTCAAAAAAAAGTAAGACCCTCCTGAAAAATAAGCCCAAGTACTAATTTTCAAGTCTAAAAGAAAATAAGACCCGGTCTTATTGTCGGAGAAACATGGTAAATATGATAGTTGCAAGTAAAACTAAAATTCTCATAGGGTAAGTCTCTTGAATTACCTATATAATTCATTAAATTTGAGAATTGGACAACGTAAATTCAGTCTCCATGCTTTTACTAAGGCCAAAGACTAATATTGCAGTATTGGAAAGATATATTCATGCCCCTTTTCACTCAGTGGATTGAAGACTTGATTGCACCTGCCATCTATGTGTGGATTTCCTATAGACATAGGTTTTGTATGGACAAGTATAATGAAATATGGGGCTCATTTATACAGAATAAAGTAGGTTAAAATAATCATATAAATGTATCAGAATGATATGTCTCACTATTTACATTAGACAGATATATAGAATTGTAACTGTTGCTATAAAAGACATATTACATTTTTGTATTGTTTCACTTTTTGTTAAGAGTACTTTTTATGTGTGTTTTTTCTCTTTGACAATATATGTATCATTATCACTATTACTTTTGGGTATTGTATTGTCCTTTTATTAATTTAAAAAGCAATAAAAATAAATGCAAAACTGTAGAAAACTGCTATGGTGAGATTTTTCAATCGATAAGGGGGAGAAAGGAAATATTATAGGATTTGCAGTAGTCAATTAGCTGGTTGACTTCCTGATTCCAACACAAAGACAAAACAGAAATGTCAGTTAGAATTTCACAACTCATACATACTTGCTTTTGAATATGCCTGCCTTCAAAGTGTCTAAGATAACAGTAATAAACTATTTAGTGGGGAGAGACTATCACCCTGGACCCATTTCACCTCCCTCCACCACCCTTTTGAACTTGGCTCCCTTGGTGACTCTGAAATTCTGGGGTTACACAGGCATCTCTGAAGTCAGAGTAACTAATGTATGGGGCCCAACGAATAAATAGAACTCTATCTTCATACAGAGAATGATAGATCTAAATGGTAACTGCAGTGGCTACTGTCACTCCTACAAAAATGAAATATGCCATGACTAACGTACAAAAAAGAAAGCTCAAAAAACAAAGCACACCAAGACTTCCTGACCTCTCCCTCTTTCTCAAACCCTCACACGCAGGCGCTCCATCAAAACGCCTTCTTCTCCATACTTCCAAAGCAACGCAATTCTTCAAAGGATTCCGAAGAAAGGGGCTTCTGGAGGTATTTCATTTCCTGAAGCAGCCACGGCCCTGCCTCAGCCAGCAGGCGCCTTTTACTGCCCCTTCCCACATTCACCACCAAGAAAGCCAGTGGGCCAAGCGCAGCCCAAGTCTTTGAAAGCCACACCTAGGAAACAGCCACCTGCTCTCACCCGGCGAAGACCAACCCGCCGCCTCCACGCCTGCCTTTCTTAAGCTTCCGAGCCGCAGGACAATTCGGCTTTTCCCTCCCGTCGCCTGCCCCTTCCTCAGCCGGGAAGGGAGGCGAAGGCGGGGGGAGCAGAGCTCTCCCCTTCCTGGCCTTCTCTGCCCCCTCGCCCGTCGCTCTTCAGGACGAAGTTCCTCTCTCGGCGCTTTTCCCAATTGCTCGGGCAGGAAACGCCAGAGCAGCTCCAACCGCCGCCGCTTCACGGAAGTCAGCGCAGGCGAAGAGGGGCGACAGAGCCTCCGTTCCAACCTTCACCGACTCCTGCTGACGGCAGAGCGGCTCTCCGCCCCGCTCTTCTTCTCCGTAGTCCCGAGAGAGTCACCTGGGGACGAAGGGACGCGCCACTTCAGCCTGCCGCAGGCTGCTCACCTGCATAGACGCCATGATGGATCCGCCTCCCCACAGTGTCCGCTCTCGGCGCCGCCGGCCGGGACCGGGAGAGACGCAGGGCGGCGGCAGTAACGCCGGCACTCTTCCCCGGTCGCTTCCTTCTCCTCCTCGCCTCTCCCCCCACCCCTACGGGTCACGTGGGAGCTCCGGCCATCCCGTGAAAAGCGCGCATGCGCCCCGAAGCCCTGCCGTAGACAGTGCCAGGTGGGCACGGGACGTCTTCGACCGGGTTGATGAAATTCTGGCTTTCCTTTCAAAAAACAAAAAAACCCCAAAAGGTTCAAAGCAAACCGTGGCTCCTCTCGTTACGGCGTCAGAACTCGGTAAGATCGTAGGCCACGTGCGTGCCGTGCTGACCTCCCGAGTATAGGGTGCCAGGCGGTTTATTTAAAAAAAATAGGTGTATATATCTTCATGGACGCACCAGACATCGCATGCCCTTTAAGTGTTTTCTCCGACTACGGCCTTGCATCTGTAAGGGGTGCCCAAAAAACCTCACGGACGATGTGAGGTCACCCATTGTAGGGCTCGACTCAGTGAACTTGGACGAAAAGCAAGCGCATTTTGGTTGCCCCCTGGAATCTCGTCCATATCTCGCCAGCAATGACATCACAAGTGACCTACGTTTCAGATACAGCATATACTTACATCTATCTTCAAGATGTGTGCTTACATTTGACAGGCTATCAAAATAGCTTTCCGTTTATTGTAGAATATATTATCACAGAAATAATTAGCTTAGATATGTATAGGAACGGGATGGTAGAGGACAGGAAGGCCTGGAGGAACGTTGTCCATGGGATCGCGATGGGTCAGACACAACTTCGCAACTAACAACAACAAAATGTATAGGAAACATCATCCCATAATAGAATAACTGCTTATTTTCTGGTAGTGCATGTTTTTTCATTACTCAAGGAAAGTATAATCTAAAAGTAAGTAAAATCTTGCAAAATATACCCGGACAGATTCCCTCTGAGCAGGGAACTTGAAATCCTAATATTTTTGTCAGAAGTACACAATTTTACAAATTCATGAAAGGTTTGCATGTACTGATCTATTTATAATGAAAATTAATATTTACATAAGCAATTGGAAGATGATTCTTCACTTCAGATTTTCCTAACATCCAATTAAATGACATCCACAACCAAATAATTCCCATTAGGGCCACAAATGTTTTTTTGTCATACAGAACATTTGCTAACATGGCAAATGATATACAAAAACATAGATTAATATGGATCTTGAAGTTGACATTTTAAAAAGCATTTGCCAGTGGTTAATGGAGTAATTTTGTGTAATGATTAAGGGAGACTGAGTTCTAGTTCCACCTTACGTTCTGAAACTAGCTGGATGATCTTGGGTCAGTCACTCATTCTCAGCCTAGAAAGTAGGCAATGGCAAACAATTTCTGGAGGAAAAATTGCTAAGAAAATTGCAGAGCCTAGTGCAGGAAGTTGCCAGGAGTCAGCTCTGACTCAAAGGCACAAATACACATACACACAAACTAGACACAAGATTGCATTCTTTGGATTTGGTATGGGAACCAGTACAAGTTCTCTTCAGTCATCATATTGTGCAAACTTATTCATTGTTTGGTTTGGAATACAAGAATTGCTAAATCCTATTTTCATTTTCAAGTTGTTTTAAAATATTTGATTTTATTTTTTTGTATGTTCAAAATGTCCATTTTCCTCTTTTTAACTGTTTTAAGAAAATCAATTACATACCGGTACTTATAACATACAATTCATGATTGTTTTCCTTAGAACTGTAGTGCCATTAAGGATAGTGTAACATATTGCTAACACTTTACTAAACTATGATTTTCAAACTTATTTAGATATATGGACATTAACATATGCCAGGAAGAAATTCATCTAACTAGTATAGTTAAAATAGAGTGCATTAAAGAAGTGAACAAAAATTAAGAGCAGGATCTATTAGATCACTAAGCAATTTTGAATAGACTGCCAAGGGTTTCAGACTTCCAACCATCTGGATACTATTTTCATTTGAAATAGAAGGAAAACAAGGATTGGAGTTTTGGGTTAAATATTTTGTGATTTTGGAAATTGTCATAACTTTTGGATTGCGCGCATATCCAGACACATTCATTTCTTTAATATATACCTGCCTGATTACTATTTTACACCTGGACTTTGGCTAATAGACCCAAGATTCTAGTAGAGAAACATTCCACAGATAACCCTCCATAAGTCTAATATGACATGAAACCAAATGAATTTATGATTATTTTCTCAGTTTCTCTTGTTAAAACTATTATTAAATAAAATATGTTACTTCTCTATATCATTAGTTCAGTGAGAATTGTTTCTGAACTTACTAATATTTCAACAGTCTGGTACTTTGTTTATGGAACAAGTTAACTAGGCTGCTTGAGGGGGATAATTGCCTTACTTAGGAAGAAGGCATATGTATTTCTTTGGGCTACTATGCTATATAATCAAGAACAATGTTGTATGAACATAATCCAAAACATACATAAAGGTAAAGGTTTCCCGTCCAGTCGTGTTCAACTCTAGGGGGCAGCACTCATCTCCGTTTCCTAGGTGAGGGAACCAGTGTTGTTCAAAAACACTTTTATGGTCATATTACTAATATCTAGATTAGAAGATAACTGACTGGGGAACACTGCATTGATTACATATTGTATTTAGCCATGGTTGTTCATGTTTTTGTTGAATGAACCATAATTTGGTTCACACTATTAAACTGTAAATACATACATACACATATACATACACACACACACACACACACACACACACACACACACACACACACACACGAATCCCATCAGTGTTTAGGACTCCCTGAATATTTTGAAATATCTGTGGAATGTTTGCAATACTAGCTTTATCAAAGTCGGATTAACTTTAAAACAAGACTAAGAAGTGTTGTTCTACTCTTTCAAATCTCATGGGTCGTTTGTTGCAATTTTTTTTTATTCCAGGGAAACAGAAACTGGTAAAACTATTAAATAGCAGGGAATAGACCAGGCAGTTACCATTGACTCAAAGGCACTAAAAAGGGTCTATCTGAAGAAGGAAACAATTAAAACTGAGTGTTCTGAAGCATAATTAATTTTAAATATCCATTGAATTACGTTATTTAATACTAATTTACAACCAAGCCTGTTAGCATATAAGTAATATAATCCGTCACTACTGGGCAGATTAATAATCTGAGTAGATTAATAATAGGCTAAAATTGGAAAACGACATGTTTCATAAAAGACAGTATGTGGTTCCACTTCAGTATAGAAATACATTCCTATGAATATTTTAAGTGGAATAGTTTTGTAAAGTATATAGAAATAATTCTTAGCTTTGTATGTGTAGACAGCTTCCTATCGTCTATAGACCTGGATGTTTCAAATTCTATCAATTTCACAATTTATTTTATAAATAAATGAATATTTGAACATCTTACACAATTAACAGATTTCTATATTTCCCTCACAGCATAGTTGTTTTATACCTCTTACTCAATGTAATGGAAAATTTATATTCAAATTCTTTTGTTGGGCCAGTTGCATAGCAACTAACATTTGCAGTACCAGGAGGCCACCTCACTACGGTATGAACAGTATATCTTAACAGAATTATTCCAGTTTCTCCTATCTTCAGCATATGCAAAATTAGAAACTACTGACTGGGAGCATTTGGAAATAAAATGGTATACTATTTGTTTTTACTATGTGCCTTTTCTATATATCAGTTTCTTCCTCATTTTTCAAAAAGAGAAAGAGAATAATCTTGAAATAAATACATTACATTATACTTTCAGAATACATACACCAAGGGTCTTCAAACTTGGCAAGTTTAAGACGTATACTTCAACTCCCAGAATTCCTGCGTTAACATGACTAGAGGAGGAATTCTGGGAGTTGAAGTCCACAAGTCTTACTGTCAAGTTTGAAGACCTTGAAGACATACACAAATGAATAATATTCAGAATAGATAAAAAAACCTGACTTGTGTATGACAAATAGGAATATTGGCCTGAGAAAAAAGATCAATAAATCAAGACAAATTGACTAATATAAGGTTCTAGACCAGATTGTGCCAGAAGACACTGTTACTGCAAATTTCTACTTGGAATATAAGTAGTATTTGCTTATGTTTACTTGCGTCAGTTTTATATGGGGAATTAGTATATGCAAGAGTCCAATTAGAAAAACTAGATCTCTAGATTTACACCCTACCCCACTATCATGCCTTGTTTTGGCCTGAATAAATATATTATGAAAAGTATATAAAATTATGGCAAAGTATATTTATCTTTTACTGACCATAACTGATCTAAAAGTCACCAGACTAGAAACTGGGAGATTGTAATTTCTAGTTTTGCCTTAGGCATGAAGCCAGTCAGTTGGGTGACCTTGGGCCAGATATACTCTCAACCCTAAGAAGGTACCACTTCTGAAATAATTCCCAAAAAAATTCAGGGACTAGTATAGGTAGTCACCAGGAGTCAAGACTGACTCAAAAGACAACAAAAAAGAAAAAAAAATCATTTCACAAGTAAGGTCTCTCTAAAAAATTAAGTACTTAAGGCAATCTTTCATAATCCCCCACCCCATTTTTAAAAAACTGAACAGGTGCCTTAGTTCGAACACGTATCAAATCTGTGAAGCTTTAGTTTCTTTTTACCTCTGATTGCACCCATGCATATTAATTTATTGTATTTTATTCAAAACCATTTTCTTTTCTGTAATGCTTGTTAAACAGAAGTTTGCAAAAAAAAAAAAATTGAGGCTGGACTAGCCCTGATGCAATTGGAATGGTCTGATTCATGATCAGAATAGGATGCCAGAATGTTCCTTGAAACATTTGCATATCTCTGTTGCCAAACAGCAATATCCAAAATGACCTTAGCAGAACATATTGTAACCAGCTCTCAAACACAACAAAAACAATGCTGGATAAAAACAGCATTTAACTTGTACTCTATACTTTCTAGAGATTATGGATAAGCTGCTACACAAAATAATGCCCTAAAATATACTGTTCCATAATATGTGCCTATCTGATTCAATCTGGCAGGATTGGCATTCCCCAGGTTCCACTGATTAAATAACATTGTATGGAACCCTCAAAGTATGTCTCCTCTTTAGCAGCATCTGTGCTCTGAAATAAGGTTCCTCCTGAGATTTGAACAGCCTCCACCCTAATGAGATTTCAAAAGGCCTTGAAGACGTTGATCTTCATTAGGGATTTGGTGAGGAGAGTTGATGCCTGTTTTTTCCTTCCCTTGTTCCCAACCGGATTTGTTTTCTCTGCTATGTAAATTTCTTTGATTTTTATTTCTTGTATTGTTATGTGTTTTTAACAATTTGTAAACCATCCAGAATTGTTGGGAGTCAGGTGGCATATGGCTTTAATAAATTATTATTTACTGCACAAAATGAAGTCCAGTTATGATTGAAAATCTTATTATTCAGGATGAGGTTTGCTCACATTAAATTGAGAAGTGTCATTCTGTCACAGTCCTCTGTTTTACATTTATTTGACAGTATAGTTGGGAATCATCATTTTTATAAAGCCTATAAATGAATTTATAAAGGTTACTAAAAGTAAACAAGAACTGGAAGTATGGGCAAAGCCATAAGTTACCGTAAATGTAATTACTATGTAAATGTAATAATACCTACCAATAATTTGAACAAACAAACTAAATGCAGTAAAGTATTGCAACAAATGTGTTATAAGCATAGGTATATAACATTTTTACAATTACAACATAAATCCATTTTATTATTAGCATAATCTGAGAATATGCTAAAATTCCATCCCCCCTCCCCAGCACATTTGTAGCATACCCAAATATTGAGCATTCTAAATGAGCGAAGTCGGATTCATCCCCAGAGAGGATTCCATCTTTAACTCTGATCTGTTCTCAGAAAGAAGTAATTTCAGCAAATTCATAGTGTTGATAACATAATTATTTTTTTGCTGAAGGATAAGGCAAAGGTCATGCATAACTTGGCATGTTTATTTATCAATTGGTAAGAAGTCCGTACTTGTGTAAGCAGCAAAACAAAATCTGAGCATGAATGATTCCTATGCAAAACCACTGTGAGAAATATCCTCCACAGTGATGAGTACAGTTCTTGGCCAAACATATAAAACATGCTATACGAAAAAGTTGCTAACTAAACATATGTATTAAATACTGGAGGGGAAGGGGGATGGTTTACATTTTTATTATAATTTATTCTATTTAACAATCTAAGAAATTTGCAGCCATCAGCAGTTCCAGTGCAATCTCAGGTGCAATTGGAAATTCAGGAATCTCTGTGGAGCTGTTAGTGTAGCGAACCTTATAGGTGAAATACATGCATACTTTAGATAGGACGTGAGAAGGAATCTCTCTGAAATTCACTTCGTTTGTTTCATTTTCAGCAAACTGCCCTGTGCACATAAAAAACAAAGATAACTCATCAGTATATTTTTGATAAATGTTTAATTCAGAAATGTGTGTATTACACTTGTATGTATTATCCATATAATTTAACGAAACCACTACTTGAACTTCTGCATTTTAGATTTGTTATGCCTTCTTTATCTTTTATAATTAAATTTGATCAACCTGAACAAATTCAGAATGAGTTTTCAGATATATTCATTTGACCTTAGGTATTTTTCTTCCTAAATCCTGACAAACCAATCTTATTGAAACTTTTTTTAAATTCTACCACTGGATCTAATCAGATTAAAAAATATGATGCACTAATAAATAACATTGCCCTTTTCAGCCACTATTTTTACACACACACATAAAAACATAGCACATTCACATGTACATATAGAGAAAGCTGAAAATTGCATTATTAAAAGTTATATTCTGTGACAATTTCCTCTGTATTAACTAGCCTTCTGATACATACATGTATTTCTTGGAGGAAAAGTATCTGGCAAACATTTATTTATTTATTTATTATTTTATTTTATTTTATTTTTATG
>JANHFQ010005989.1:233035-245852 GCA_032468035.1 Aparallactus werneri | reverse complement strand
AACATTTATTTTCCCCTTAAAATAATGCATTCCCACAAAAAAATTCACGGGCAACGCCAGGTAATCAGCTAGTTTCTAATAAAAGCATGTTGAAAAAATAATTTGTCTCTTGTTCCCCAAGCCCACTGGAAAGTAAGTATGCTCATAGAAACCAATTAGCCATATCCAAAACAACAAAAACAAAAAAATGGAAAGCACTACAGAAAACCTGAAGCAAATAATGACATGGAAAGTAAATGACAAAGACTGGCAATTCTAGAGACAAAGATTAAAGTGGAAGCGAGTAATTTTCCAGCAGTTTCAAACCATCTTTCAGCCTATGAGCCAATAAGCTCCGCATATTTAGTTCTAAAGATCGGGAGAGGTAGCTCATTGATTACTTCAAGGACTCATCTTTTCTTATCATAACAACATGATGATAGAAATATGTGTAGTACCTGCTTTTACTCTTAAAAAAATTAAGCAATGCCTTTATTCTAGTTTCATTAACATTTGCCTGTGATTCAACTTTTCTTGGATCTCACTTGAAGTAGAGATTAAAGTTGTTAGAGACAGTCTTCAATGAATGTATACAAAAACACCTGGCAACTAATGCCCTTAGAACCCATTGTGTCAAAGGAGTTGATGCAGTTGGAGCCGTAAGGCAATTGGCTGATGGAAGTGACCCGGTTGTAACATAACGGTTGCATTTCATTTGCAGCCAAATCTTTCTGGATCAGTATGGTGAAATTGGAAACACGGCTATGCACATCCCTATTGGGCAAATTGATGGGATCAGTCAGTCTGCACAGACATATCTGTTTTACATACCAGCTATTCAAATTTCAGATGTAAGTTGGCACTATCTGATAAATTTCAGAGATTCTCAGACATCGAGTCGAATAAAATCATAGATGAAGGCAGCACTGAGGCTGTTATGCCCAATTTCTTGTTCTTTAAAAAAAAACTTTATGAAAGATTTTGAACATTAAAACTAATACAAACTCAAAAGGAAAAGGAAAAGAAAAAATAAAAGGTGCAGAAAAGAAAAACAACATAGAAAAAGAAAATAGAAAATAAAAAATAAGAACTTAGTAAAGAAAAAGAAATATATAAAGAAGTGACTTCCCCTTCATTACAAGAAGTATAAACAATTTTTCTCTTAAAATACAACAAATGATCTCTTCTTCCCATATCCCCTCTTATCTATAAACAAGTAGTACATAAAACCTTGTAATTTCAATCCTGATGTCAGCAAAAGCTAATTAAAGGTTAGAAACATATCTGTTTTAAACTTGATCAAATAAACCAACTTGATATTAATTCTTTTTACTTCTAACAATCTTGATCTTTAGCCCCTTCAAATTACATTCTAGAACTTGATTTCTTTTAATATGTTTTGTCCTTTTTCGCAAAATTCTTCAAAGCTATAAAAAGCCTCCATTGTAAATTCAACATAGAAAAATTGTCTAGTCCACTTACCATAGTTTGCTATTTGTATACCACTTTTAATTTTCAAAATATCAGCCAATTTCTTTCATGTGTCCAATGTAACATCTTTTTCCATGTCATTCTTGAAGCCTGCCATTTTTAAATCCACTTTCAAATCAGCCCATTCCTCTTCTTTTAAACAGCCTTATCTATAGAGACAGATGCTTTTAAAATGAACTTCTGGGTTAATTCTGTGTTGCCCAGAATTTGGTTGGAGTCTGAACATCAAAGTGTAATATAGAATTGTTTTCTGTTACTTGGAAATTGTTGATATAACCCAAAATTGTATTTGCCTTTTCTTTCAATCATATCACACTGCTGATTCTTATTCAGTTTGATGAACTAGATGTTTTCACATGTACTGTTAGCCCTCTTTCCCTTTGAATTTGATTTATTTTTCTAACAGAAGAATTGTTAATTTTTATTTTTGTTCAGCCCATTCCTTTGGTTTACCAAAATAGTTTTGAATTTTATGTCCATTTTCTGGAGTATAGTTGTCCCATTCAGTTATGAATTATCTGGAAATTTAGCTAACATTCCCTCTAAACTCTTAGTCCAAATCATATATGAAAATCTTGAAGGATCCAGGGTCCCATTTCATTCCTCACTTTACTCAAGTTTGGGAAGGAACTATTGATGAGCATTCTTTGAGTATAATTTTTGAAACTGCAGTATGTAACTTTTAGCTGTCATGCCATCCAACTCCTACTTGCTAATTACCATATCATGGGAATTTTGCATGCAACTCTATTATATCTTTATTTCTACAAAGCATTTGACAATCTACTAAGGAAATTACATAATCAAATAATAAGAAAAGATTAGTCTGATAAGTCTTGTTCTTCACAAATTCTTGTTGAAGTCTGGTAACTACTGTACTGTTTTCAAGTGCTAACAGATTAATCTCCTTATCACCTGCTCCGGAATCTGATGAGATATTGATGTCAGATGGACTGGTATGCAGTTCTTCAGAATCTCTTTCTTCTTCTTTTTGAAGATAGGGGTAATATTTGCTCCCTTCCAATCATCAGGCACTTCACCCCACTTGCCAGGGTTTCTCAGACTTTATAAATATTTGGCCAGCTCATGAGCAAATTCCTTTAGTATCCTAGGATGCAATTCATCTGTCCCTGGAGATTGAGTCTCCAAGTAAATAGATATCCATTGACCATGGTTCTATCAATCAGAAGCTTCAATTTTGCCTCTTTGTTCTGCTCCACACAACTGCCTGGTGGGCTGCCGTTGGTGAAGGCAGAGATCAAATAGGAGTAACTCTGCCTTTTCCTTATTTTGTGTTAACATTTTATGGTCCTCTGTGAGCGGCTTGTGATTAATTCTTTTTTTTAAGTGACTTTATTTAAAGTTTTGAAAAATAAGAGAAAAATTAACGCAAACTTAATACCACAAGGAAGGGGGGGGGGGGAGAAAAAGGAATTAAAGAGGAAAACTAAAGTGCCAAAAGAAAAAGTAGAAAAATAGAAAAAAGATATAAAGAAGTAGCTTCTGATCTTCTTTGCAGCAGTTGTAAGTTCAACTGTTAAGTTTACATCTTTCTCTAAAGTTATGTCATAACTCTCTTCTTTCTATAATCTAGACTATGTAATCAAAATAATTCATTTTTTATTCATTTAATTCTTTTTTAAAATATATTTTGAAGAATTTGATTTTTGTATTGTTCTTAATACTCAGCTTATTCTGATCTTTCACTTTCTTCGTACCCTCTCTACCATTTTAGACTTACTTTATGTACTGCTCCTTGGCGATCTATCTCTCTTTCATAGAATGTGAACTCAGATTCTGTAATTGTAGAGTTAAGAAACATAAAACTGTTGAGTTGAGAGAAAACTTATATGTCACCTAGTGTAGTTTCTTTGTTTAGATAGAACTCTACCAAACTATCTCCAACTGGTAGCTATTGAGCAACAGGAAATCCATCACCAGGGCTATTAAACCACAGAAAGTGTTTCAGTAATATTGCAAATAGAACCCAGCCCCTATTGCTGAGGGACAGCGCTTTATCTAAGACAATAAGCTGTAGCATTTCAATGCAATGATCACATTGGGGCTCTAATATAATTTATTATAAGAGATTGCTTTATATGAGATCCTATCAAAGAGATGCCCTCCAAAATACATGTCCTTTTTAATGGAAACAATTTCCCCAATATATATATGGACCATAATTTTTCAAATAAAACATGTAGCATAATTATCTTTCCCCTATGTTTTGTCCCTTGCTCATTTATGTGTCCCCCCCCCCCCCATCCTTTGCAGAAAGAAGGATTTTGCCATCTGCAGATGTCCCTTATTTCAGCACTGCATCACCTCCTGGTGGCCAGGAAGAGCTGCTCTGTGGATTCCCATCAGTTCATTCTGGCACTCTTTCAGCGCAGACAACTTGGCAACTTCTGTTGCCAAGTTCTTAAAAGTCTCTGCTAAGCATGCATACCCTGTAATGTTTCAGAGGCTTCCAATCTGCCCAAATGTGGACAGATTTTTTTCCTGAGATCGACAAAGGCAAAGCTCTTCCCTGAAACCAAAACGAAATCTCTCTGTGGTCATATTTCAAGCCATTACTTGAAATACCACAAGCCATTACTTGAAATACCCAAGTGTCCCAATGTTTTAATGCTACTATTGAAAATGGGGAGGACGGGGTGAGTAGATGAGAAACCACATAGCTATTTTGTGGCTCCAGTTACCATGTTCGCAAATGTTAATTATTACAATTGAAACTGGGGAAAATCAACATGAGGGAAAATTATTTATTTACTTACTTATTTGATATTTTTAATCCCACTTTTATTTCTTCATAAGTAACTCAAGGTAGGAAACATACCTAATAGTCTTTTCTTCTCTCCTCCTGTATTTATTTATTTGTATCCCACTTTTATTATTTTTACAATTCAAGGCAGCGGACATATCCAAATACACCTTCCTCCTCCTATTTGCTTTACAACTGCAATCCTGAGAGTGAGTGACTAGCCTAAAGTCAAAGTTGAAGTCAGATATATAAGGAATAATTGTGGTAACATTAATAATGTCCTAAGCAGAAATGTCAATGTGCATATTTTGCAGACAGATAATACCAGGTTGTTGGCTGAAAACAATGATACACATTGTGTGATCTAATTGAGAATATGAATCTGAAAATTAATGTATCAAACATTAAAGTAGTTTATTTTATTTATTTTATTTATCTAATTTTTATGCCGCCCAATCTGATAGACTCAGGGCGGCTTACAAAGATTAAAAACCATAATAATACAATAAAAATATTTTAAAAACCCAAGTTTTAAAAAACCCATTAACTGGCTTAAGATCCCAGAGTGGAAGATTTTGATCCCACCCCCACCCCCCAATCTCAGTCCGCAGGAAGAGCCAGGTTTTAATGGCTTTACGGAAGGTGAGGAAGACCGGGAAGTTTAAGAGTAAAAATGAAGAAAAATTATAAATAGTGAAAACCAGAGGAATTAGATGAATTTATGTCTTTTGTTACAGTGCTTTAAAAAGCTTGGGAAATGGAGAAACTTTTAAGATATGCAAATCCTGGAAGAAAAATGGTAGGTAGTAATTTATGGTCTCTTGCAAGGAATGGAATATGTGTTAAAAGCAGCAAAATGGTTGTGATAAGAGCATACCTTCACAATTTTTGTCCGTTTTGTTTTATGGAAATGAGAGTTAGGTATGTCAGGAGAAACAGTGAATTGAATACTCTACACAGGAATGAGATTAAACAAATTTACATTAAAATAAAAAATAAATAAAACAAAACAAAATGAGATGGGGACAAGAATGAATGGCTGCTGTAAGAATGTAGACCGAATAAAAGAATTAGGGATCACTGCAGAAGAAGTACATTATGGTGGTTTAATGAAATAGAAGGGGGGAAATCACAAAACAAGGAAGAGTGAATGGATAAAAAAGGAAAAGATAATGGGAAACTCACTGTTGGATAATGTTGAAGAAATTCTCAGAAACAGATTTAAAGAAGAGGCAGAAGATAAAGTACTGTTGTAAGGTGATAGAAACAACCATTTGGAAAACAGATACAAAGCGTTGATGTACACTAGATTTACTTATATTTTCTTTCCTTTCTTTGGTTGTTTCTAATGCTTTTTCAGCATTTTGCATATTGCTTACCCCACTGCAGAAGTACATTATGGTGGTTTAATGAACCACAAGCCATTACTTGAAATATGAAATATTACTTGAAATATGAAATATTACTTGAAATATGAAATATTACTTAAATTACGTATATATGGATACATTACAGTGGATTTTATTACTATGTTTAATGACTACATGGATAATATTCTTAAATAATTGGCTACATGTGTATCTCTGCTTTGGACTAGCAGCACATTATAATGTCTAGCTTATGATAGACTAACCATCCCTAGTCTGATAATTTCCAGATTCATCCTTTCTCCATTTAAACTTTAACTTCTGAAATAGGATAATTCAATCAGTAATGGACAAATATGTGAAAATGCATGCTCCTGGGAAAATTTCCATTGTTGCCTCTGCCTATAATTACATGCATCCATTTAATTAAATTGAATAGTAGGACATAGATATAACATTTATTTCCCAGCAGACCTCTTATATCTATCTCTCCACTCAACTGACATCTTTCTTGGCCTCTCTCCCATCTTAAGTACATCCTGCATTCACAGGAAACACCTATTTTCAAAGCAATGGTTGCAGAACGCCCTCTACAGGTCAGGAAAAACATCAACAAAATATCTTTCCACAAAAAAGCCTGCAAGATGATAAGCGGTAGAATCTGATTTCCCCCCCCCCAAAATATATTTCAGTTTTCTATAATAGTTTATTTATAACTTTCTTCCACAAAAATTCCAAATGTCTTGAATAAAAGCTACAAAAATGAGTAAAAATGTTTTAAAAATCAAAATGCATTTAAATATGAAAAGAAAGCAAAGGCAGGAAGTTTATTGTTAGGATCTGCCTGGCAAATTCCCCCCAAAAGACCATTCAGAATCATAGCTTCTTGTATTTTATACCAGAGTATAATTGGAACTCTATTATTTTTATTAATTTTATTGTTTTAATATTTATTGTGATTGACTGTTTTAAATTGTATATATTGTTATTTTGTTGTACACCACCTTGAGTCTCATTGGGAGTAGGCAGCCTATAAATCACATAAATAAATCACATAAATAAATTTAAATAGGTTTGGTAAGGGTTGGTTACTAACCAAAGCAGCACTGGAAGTTTTCTTTAACAGCACAGAATATTAATTAGTCTATGATTGTCTTGTCGACTTTATATTGTAGTCATCCCCAAAACAATGTCTTCTTCCTCCTTTCCCCGACTATGGTTCTTCCTTTTACTGTGCAACCTAGCTGAAGAACATGCTCAGGCATAATCCCATCCTATCCTTGTCCTTGTATATTATATAGATGACTAGCTGATAACCCAGCATTGCCCGAGTATAGTTTGGCCTGACACTGTTAGTAGGTCTATGTGGCATGCTGTTGCTATCCTTTCCTTTACCTCCCACCTTTCCTTTTCCCTTTCCTTCCCTTCCCTCTTCCTCCTTTCCTTCCCTTCCTCCTTTCCTTTTGTTTCCCCTTCAGGTCCAGGGAAGCTTGGTGGAGCAGGCTGGAGCTCTCCCCGCCCAGGGCTGAGTAGTGCGGTGGTTGCAAAGGGAGGGGGGCAGGGGCTGAAGGTAGGTGGGCAGCCCCGGCAGCCCGCCTGCTGTGCGGGGTGGCCAAAACATGCAGAAAGATGTGATAGAAAGCAGTGGCCACTGGCACTGTGTCTTTGCGACTCCTGGGCCAAAACAGTCTGGAGAGACCGGCTCCGGGTGACAGGGCTCCTGCTGCCATTTTGGAAGCCCCTGATCCACCTTGACTGATGATGCCCAGCCCGTCGGCCTTCTCCTTCTTGTGGCAAAGGGTGAAGGTGGTGGCTGCAGTGGCTGGGAAGCCATAGGGGTGTGGGAAGAGACCCCACAGCCGGTTTCATTCCAAAGGAGGCTCCCTTGCTGGGCATCGGGATGACTGGGTAGTTCCACGGGGCTTTGCTGTGCATCATAGCCATGGACACTGCCACTGCCACTGCTTCTTGGAGCTTGCTGTCATCATCGAAGGGAAGCCACTTCTGGGTCAGGTCCAGCGCCAGCATTCCGGCTACAAGGTGTGGGCTCAAGGTGTGGGGAGGCTGCCTCCAGCACTCCCCCCCCGCTGCCTCCCCCATTTTTCCCAGGCCTGGGAAAGTGGTGCCGCTACATTCTGCCTCCCTCATTCCTACTCGGTGCTACCAGGCCCAAACCATTGCTGTTTCTGTCGGTGCTGGTCTGAAGCTCGTGGCGCTTCTTCCTCCTAATGGCTGGAAGACCTGTTTGTGGCCAAGACAGGCAAGAGAAGCAATTTGCTGCTCAAGCCACTGGCTGTGTTTGAAAAATGCTTTGCCTGTGTTGCGCATGCACCACACAAGCTCAATGCAGGTTTGCTAGTTTGTTTTTTGGGGTGTGTACTTTAGCACCATTTTGGGGGGTGCAGATCCCCCTAGGGCCCTTGAGAACCCCCCCCCCCAGTGCTGATCTCACCACGGCAAGATATGTGTGTGCAAAATTTGGGCATGTTTGGTTGGTTCGTGTAAAAACATATAGCGGGCATACACACATCCTCACACACACCTCTCTTATAGATATAAGATGATCCTTGATGTTGAATAATTATTGTATTGTTTGTCCTTTATTCCTATCAGTTGAAGAAGGAAGACAGGAACAAAATTATCTTCATTTAACATTTTAACTTAGTTTATAATTAAACTATTAATTTGATTGTAATTATTTAGATCTATATACAGTATGTACAAGCAAAAAGAAATGGGTATTATAAACAATATTGCATCCTTTTAATTTTCTTAGGCTTGACAATTTAGTCTTTGTCACACCTTCATTCTTCTAGTTCTCAAATATCTCATACCTGCTGATCTACCTTCTTTATGTGGTTGAGCTCAGTTTAGATCTTGAATAACACCTGTTCATACATTTATCTTACATATAAAGTATTCAGACAGTTGATGTGCTTTGAATTATAGGCTTTGCTAATTTGGTTTCCACCTTGTTTGCCTTGTTTTTGTTTGTTGGAAATTCACAGATCCGTTACCTCCTGCAAGATTTGAAATTAAGAAGGACAAAGTTACAACCACCACTTTACAGGTTTGGTGGAGCCCATCCTTAGGGAAAGTGGATTGGTATGAGCTACAATTACTTGATGGCATAAAAAATGTGGAGGAGATACTAGTTCCTGGAGGCATTTCTAGAAGTGATCAAATATTTGCCAATCTCATCCCTGGCAATAAATACACGATCACCATCAGAGCAGTTGCTGGAAATAAAAAAAGCTCATCAGTTGAAATCAGTGGGTCGACTGGTAAGAATGCTGATGATATTTACCCATATTATTTCACTTATGCTCATAATGTCTCTTCCCACAAGGAAAAGAGAACAAATGACAATTTCTTAGACATAAAAGAATTTTGAAATGGTTTGTAAATAGCCATAGACATTTGTGGGATCCATGGGATGGCAAATGACAAGTCATGCATACATATTGATATCATTTTCTAAATAAGGTGACCTAAGTACTTGGTTCATACATCAGGATGCAAGTATATGATTTAATTTAATTTAATTTAAATCATATATTAACTTATAATTGAAATTAATGTATAATTTATATGTTCATGCCACTCTGGTTTGCTGAGGACATTGCAGACAATGAAAATCAGCAGAAATCCTCCATTTAGAAAAAAATGGCATTTAGTTATTTAAGAAATAGTAGTAAAATAGTAAAGTTTTATCATATTATTTATAGCAATAAATCCACTGAATTACCAGAAGTCATAGTCAACTGTTGACCAAGATGGCTGGAAATTCTGTTAGGCATGAATGTAAACGAAGGGCCTGACTGTTTTGGTTTTAGAATGCTAAATTAGAGAAAGTCTATGGCAGGGATTTCTCTACTGTCACAAGCCTGCCTGAACACATGTCAATGGCAGATACAATAACAATATAAGAAGAAAAAAACTGAACTGATATTGGACAGAATAATTCAGACAATGTCCTGACTGGTGTTCCCTTCCCAAGTAGTATGAAATCAAGTGATGCAAAAAGTCCAAAAAGTTTGGAAAATCAGTAACCACCAATATCATTTGATTGGAACAAAAGTTAAGGTTTCATTAATGAAGTTAATATATTTCTTGATGCATACATTTTAATCTAAATAATTTGGATGTCTCATTTAAATCTAATTAACTTTAGGGGTATACATAAGGCAGATACTTGCAGTATTCTTTATATAAGCGTTTCCTTTTCCCTCTTTTAACAGTACCTTCACCAATCAAAAATATCAAGATCTTGAATAAGATGCAGTCATTCCATATTTCTTGGTTGCCAGGAGCTGGTCATATGGATCAATACAGGCTGGTTTTGCTGGAGAAAGATATTCTAATTCAACAGACGAATCTAGAGAAAGATACTTTGTCATACAATTTTTCAGGATTAATACCAGGATGTCTATATAATTTGACAATTATTTCCAAGTCTCAGGGAATGGAGAACTATAATGTAAGACTAGTAAGAACTGGTAAGATTTTATAAACCTTTTCCTGAATAAGATACATAATCTATATCTATAAAAGAGAACTCTTTTGGGAAGAATGTTTGTAAGTCTGCTATAGAAAATCACACCCCTCCACCAATCTCCCCCAATATTGACACAGAGGTAGATTTGCGTACAAAGACGGTCACTGTGGGAGGTCGCAAGAGCTTAGGGGGGCTTTTTGACCCCCAAAAAGGCTTGAAAAGGGGACACTTTGCAGCAAAAACTGCAAGGATGATGGCAGATTTTGGATACTGCAGAAAAAGGCCACTATATTGCCATCCCTTGGTCTCTCCCCTTCTCTTGAGAAAAATAGAAAAGATAGAGACACCAATAATGATCATAATTGTTGAGTTTTCAGCTTTTCAGCTTGGATTTGATTTAAGGCTAAGGAATTCATGTAGATGTGATTTCCCTTCTAAGTGCTTGAAATCTGAATCTGTCTTCTGAACTCCAGCCATGTCTAGAAACCAATGAGTAGCGGAAGAGAGTCAGTTTAGCCTCTCCTTCTCAAAATCTGTTCTCTGTTGCTATGGTGATTTTTCCAACTGTATCAGCCTCCCTGACTTGACCCATTACCAAACAACTGCATATTCTAATGAGATTCTCAGGAATGCTTATATCAGTACAATTTGGATGCTGACTTACCTGGACCCCAGTTTCATTGGGAGGAAAAGCTGAGAGAAGAAGGAAAAAAGGAAGATTGAATCAGAATTTGCTCACCTGGCATCCCCTTCCATGCTGATCATCAAGTGTCCAGGAATGCTGAACTGCAATGAAACTGATTTAACACTGAAAAGATGTTTCAGTCAATTCATCTCTAGATTTGCTATATTTTCCTAAGCATAATCACATAACAATAAATATCCCACAAAAGTTCTTAGGTCTGAAGCTCTGAGCATTTTTCAAAAGTCTGGTTTACATTAATTTTTTAAAGCAATTATTGCCAATATTAATACCATAGTTTCCAGGGACAGAGCTCAGAATTTAAGTTGAAGCACTATTTCCTGTAGTACTTTGAATAAAGCCCCCCCCCCATTTTTGGGCTGAATTAATCCAGTTGGCTGAGTTTCTAGATTTAGAAGTTAAGAAATTTGTTCCTGAGACAACATGCAGTATTTGTAGAGGATCAGGAACTTAGAAACCACTCTGGGCCATACCTGGCCACTTTTTAAAATTAAATGTTTAAGCCAATCATTCACAATATGGATGTAGGGCATTGACCTATAACATTTAGATAGTCCTCAAGTTACAACCATTTGTTTAGAGACTGTTCAAAGTTACAACAGCACTGAAAAATTTGACTTATGACTGTTTTTCACACTTATGACCATTGCAACATCCTGATAGTTCTGTGATCAAAATTCAAGCACACGCCAACTGGCATGTATTTATGACAGTTGCACTGTCCTGGGGTCATGTGATCACCATTTATAACCTTCTCAGTCAACTTTCGACAAGCAAAACCAATGGAGCAAGCCAGATTTGCTTAACAGCCATGTGATTCACTCAGTGTTGGGTTTCAATTTTTTTAACAACCGGTCCTCTGCCCTAATGACTGGCTGGGTGGGCGTGGCTGGGTGGACATGTGACTGGGTAGGTGATATCACTCATCACACCCAGAGCCGCCTCCCGGCCACTCGCCTCAAAGGCAGAGGTAAGATTCATCTGATTGGGGCTAATTCCACCACTTACTGGCCCCGCCCTTGCCCATTTTTCAGCCTGTTTTGGGGCCATTTTCAGGCTGTTTTTCAGGCCATTTTCAGATTGATTTTGGCTGGAAAAATAGCCTGAAAACAGCCCAAAGTACAGGCTGTTTTCAAGCCATGTTCCAGGCCATTTCCCAGCCATTTTTCTAGCCAAAATCAGCCTGAAAACAGCCCCAAAACATGCCATTTTTGGACTGTTTGGGGACCATTTCCAGACCATTTTCCAAGCCAAAATCAGACTGAAAACAGCCCAAGAAATGGTCTGAAAACAGACTGAAAACCATCCCATTCTACCGTATATTTAAAGTTCCTGGCCCAGTCAATCATATTCTCTTTTACTATTTCATCTTCCATTTTCAAACTTAATAAGAAACTATAGGTTCTCTTTATCAATTTTTGTCTTCCCCCCAAATTATTTTATCCAATTTTTTAATTCTTCAATAGGTTTTAGTTCTCCCCTTTCATTCAATATCTCTTTGTATGTTGGTTTCTTGCCTGGGTCCAGAACATTTGGATATAGCAGCACCTCCATTATGGAAATCCAGATGGGTATTTTAAGATAGTATTTTCTTTTCAATTTTTCCCATATCTCTAATAAGGCCTTTCTAAGATAGTGTCTTTGGAAGTATCCCTGGGGACTGATTTTTGTGTCCCATAAGAAGGCGTGCCAACTTAGCTGTAAGCCATATCCTTCAATTGTTAGTATTCTTTTATTTCTTATGCTATCCATTCTTTCAACCAAGTAATTGCTGCTGCCTGATGATAGAGTTTCCATTCCAATAGTCTGAAATCCCCTCTTTCTTTGTCTTTCTATAGCATTTTTAACTTGATTCTGGGTTTCTTCCCTTGCCAAATAAATTTTGTGATTAATTTATCCAATTCTCTAAAGTAAGCTTTATTAAATTGAATTGGGATTATCTATATATATAAAACAGAGCCCTCTTAAGTTAGTTAGTTTGTTTGTTTGTTTCTTTGTATGTCCGGTATAGGCTC
>JANHFQ010005989.1:117551-130225 GCA_032468035.1 Aparallactus werneri | reverse complement strand
GTACCCTGTAAGCCGCCCCGAGTCTTCGGAGAGGGGCGGGATATAAATATAAATAAATAAATAAATAAATAAATAAATAATAGAGAAGATATAAGGAGGACACCAAGGAGGAGCAAGGCATCTCAATAAACGTTGCTAGTTCTTGTAGGCATCTTGAAAGAAAAGATTCAAGATATTAGATAACCTATGCCACTGAACTGAGTAACATACAGTATTTGAGGATTTGGACAGGGCAGCCATCTGAAATTGGTTTGGAGATATATAATAATACTCAAAACCTACCTTGCTATCTTTGGTGAATCTGAGTCTTCACAGCCTAACAAATTACATCCCAGAGCTTTGAAGTGACTCTCACAAGTCATCCAAAACTGATAACTGTAATCTTTGAAAATTCATGGAGAATTCGTGAGGTGCCAGAAGAACAAATTACGTCCAAATATTCCAACTGAAAGAGCAAGTCCTAAGAAATCCAGTATCAATTTATTTCTGTGCTGGAGAAAGTACTAGAACAGGTTGTTAAGCAGCATGTTTGAAAGCACTTAGAAAATAAATGCCACTATTGCCAGGAAGCAGAATGAGCATGTTAAGAACAAATTGTGTTAGATTTACAGCATTTCTTTTTATGAGAGAATGATTATGGGGCTGTTGTGGGCTGTGGATGGAGCATACCTCGATCTTTGTAAAACAATGAGAGGGTCTTTCATGAAAATTGAATATGAGTAAAAGGTACTGCAATCTCATGATTTCCAATCCTTGGAGCAACCACATCCAAAGGATGCTATGTTCACAGGTGATTTTGTATCCGCCAGGAGGTAAGTACTAAGTGAGGGTACTCCAGGGCTCCATCCTCAGCTCTATGCTGCTCAACACATTAAAAGTAACCTAGAAGATAGAAGAAATGCAGCTCAAAATGTCAGACAATGATGTACTGAATGGAAAATTATCAAATGGATGGACACAGAATGGGAATCTGGCTTACAGTATCAAGGATAAAGGATGACCTGTAAACTCTGAAAGCACTTTCCCTCCAACTCGGTTGGCACTATGTTCATCAGAATTCCCTGGCCAAAGTGAATGTTAATGATGGAAATTTTAATACATTTCCAGTTTCTCAGGGGAAAAAAAGGTTGTCCAATATCCTCTGCATATTCAGAGGATGATCACAAAATGGTGGAAATCTACAGGACCCGAGCAAGCAGACTGCACGCCTGTCTGCATTTGCTCTACTCTGCTACTTCTGCAGGTTCAGAAATAGCAGAGTAGTGCCTCTGCTCAGTAGCATCAGCCACAAGCTTCCTGCTGCCCCCATAATTGCTTGAGCTAGGACAGGAAGAGCAATGCACCTGCCACCCACCCGTGCAGATGTCTTTAAAAATAATGTTCAGATGATGCTTGCAGTATGCAAGTGCATTAAAATAGGTGCTATGCTCTTGGTCTGCAAACCACAACAGGATGTTGTTGGGCGTTGAATGTCACGGATGACCAACAAATTCTCTCTGCACTTTCACCAGGCTATTGGAAAGGTTCCTTCATGAGAAGGGTTTATCGTGAGGAGTGGCTCTGACATGATCCTTTTACATCATTCATTTTTTTATAACCTTTTAAACAACATGTTGGTACATGTTCTCACTCACACAAACTAATGCCATAGGAAGGGCTGGCCCATTTACCCATTTTATGAAAAATGATGAAGTTATTTCTGGAAAGTTCCAGGTATTTTTCTAGAACAGGTTTATTGTTGCTTTTGTAAGATGAATGAAGAACAGAGGACGAGTCCTGTTGGATCACACCTTTAATGATTTCCATGGCCCAAGTTCCCTATTTGAAGATTTTGTTGTTGTTGGTTGCCTTAATGTATTTTGCCATGCATTCTTGAGTCTTTTAAGGAGAAACATATTTCACCGACTGCTGCATTTATTATTTTTGTGGTGGTTGTGTTCTTTTCATTTGTGGATGGATTACATTTTTCAAATGAATCCTTTTAGACTTCAGTAGAAGTTCTGACTCTACATACATAGGAGCCATGCTGGTGTTCTTTGCATATCTTGCCAGTATACATTTTAAGTGAGATTCTATTATTGTAGTTTGGAATAATGTCTAAGCATTGTGCAGGAATTGATCCGCTTTGAGCTTTCTTTTCAATTTTCTTTTCGCCATTACTGTTCTATTTTTGGAAAGGTTTGCTCTACTTCGTTTTTTACAATGATTTTAGATGTTACAATTAAAAAAGACACAAACTAATAGAAAGCTGAAAAATTAAAAATAAAAATTAGAAAGTGCAGAAAAAAAGAGTAGAAAAAATAAAAATAAAGAATGTATGTGTGTATGTCTGTATGTATCATTTCCACCATTGTGACATCAGGTACAAACAATTTTAGTAACTTATCACCTTCTCCTAAAATACAGCAAACGACTTCTTAAACACAATTGTTTTGTGGCTGTGATGTTTTGTCAGCTAGTGCTGCCTTATGCTAAGCAGCTAGTTCTGCAGGCAGCTTGGCTTAAATGAGAAATACAAAGTAAGCGTGTTTCAGAGGTGGATGTTCTATGGACCACCATAAACATTTCTTGTTCTGCAAAATTTACTTTTTGAAATGGATGAGCCGCCCTTGGAATACTCAGGTCAGCACATTCCAGGAAGAAAACAGAAATTCTGGAAGTAGGCCAGCCATGCTATTTTGCAGATCTGTACTATTTATAAAATGGTTGTTGTGGGCTATGCAGTTTGGCACAAAACATTGATTTACCAGAAAGCAAAGTGAGATTGCTACCTCCACCCTACTCTTAGTCTCTAATGCTCTATGTAGACTATGTTATTCCAGCTGCCTTTTTCCTTTTAATACAAAGAACATAAATGCCAAGAAAGCATTTGTGTGCAACTCTCTATTTCACAGTGATTGTAGGGACCAGATTCACTTTTCCAGAAAGACCACAGATGACTGAAGACGTATAAGTTGCAGCTACCAGCAGGTCATCTAAGATTAGCAATGGTTCAACTGTACCTCTCAGGCTGTGAATTCAGATCATGAATGTGACGACTATTGTATAGCACAACTGTCCATGTCACCAATTCTTGTTCAATTTCCTGATCAAAAGTGCTTGCTAGCACATGTCTACTCACTCATGACTATGATGTTGAATCATCAAGTCTTCTGCTGTCTCTCTGGAGCCAGATTGCCTTTTAAGGACTGGCATCATTCAGGCAGTGATGTCAGATGGCTACTCTCAGCTGTTTGAAGTAGATGTTAAACAAGAGAAAAGAGACACAGAACACATATAGGGATTGTAATAAGTCTTTCTTATATCCCTAGCCTATATTACATCTAGCAGCATCACTGGGTATTGCTTATGGAAATAAAAAATAATCTGGTCATTTTCTGGCAAAAGATAAGAAGTAAAGTAGACATTTTAAACTATCATCCTATACATAGCATAAAAAATATATTGTCTATTTTGTTGGCTAGGGGCTGCATACTTAACTTTGTTTGGGACAGTAACATGGGATAGGCGGGCTTGCCATTTTTCAGAGGGGAAGGCAGCTAAGAGTCTTCTAAGCAAATCTTTTGAAAATTAAAAGGTGCCAAAATCAAGTTTTGCTTTATGTCAATATTGTCTGTGCTCAGCCACCACCCCTTTCATTAAATAATGGAAGTACAATACCCAGTGCAGGCACATACAATTATTTGCATAGCTCTTTTCTTTGTTAAAATTGAATTTTGTGGCGTTATGACAAGAGGAGGGAATAAATAGGTGGTTGGGGAGTCAAGGAAAATAAAGTTTTTATTCTACACGTATTTTCTACATTCTGACCTCAAGCTTTGTTTATGCAACTCTACAACAGTCAAGTTTAATACTGACATCACTTAGGAAAGCTCTACCAGCAGGCACAAGATTTGCACTTTAATTCATTATACTGTTTCCCGGAGACGGTCTATGGTGGACTAGATGTTCCTGAAGGAACAGAGGTGGTATTGCATCATAGATAGGTGGCTAGATTGTAAATTCTGGCTTGCATAGTCGCTGTAGAAAAAAGGGAGAACATGAGATTGCTCACTTGCAACCAAGAAAACTGCTCTAGACAAGGAGACTGTAGAAACTGAGATTTTTGCAATTACCTCATGAATCCAGTAGCTATGAGTTGAGAAAATTCAATCAAGCTCACAGCCACAATGTGGCTTATATGAGCACAAAGTTCAAAAAAAGCTATACTTGCTTAACCACTTTTAGATGCAATTTATTTACAGCTAAAGAGAGTTTTTCCGAGCAGTAGGATAATTGAAATCCACTTGGTAAATCAACATTCTTTCTGGATTAGCAAAGGGTGGGGGAAGGAGGGGGATTTCTTTAAAGGATTTAAACTTTTAGCAAAAGGCTTTTAACAAGAATTGAATACAACAATGTTTAAAGGTGATAAAAGTATTTTTGAAAAATTGATTTTTGGTGAAAGTGCTTTAGAACGAACTGGAATTTAATAGAAAACAGAGTAGACTTTTGCGAGAATGTTATTTGCTAGCTATTAAAGAGTGCAGGCAATTAATGGATTTTATAAAACGAAAGATAAAGATAATATGAGCCACACTGTGATGATGACTGACTGTGGAGTGCCATATGAGACAAAACGTTAATGGTATAGAAAGACAAAACAGGAAAAAGAGAGGGAAAACTGCCTTTTACTCTTTCCCTTATATTTGAAACACTTTTACATTACAATAGGACTCACCAGAAAAGTGGCAAAAAAAAAGCGGGCAGAGGGATTGCTAGAGCAACATGCAGAGAGGAGTTACACCAGACTTGCTTCAGAAAATGTTTGCAAAATTAGACAATAAGTAATCTGAATCACTTAATATTAAATGGACATCTTTTGAAAAAAGAATGTATCAAAGACTTATAAAAATGAAAGGAGTTGAAAGAAAAAGTAAGGATCAGGAAAAGCTCTGTAGAAATCACTGAAGATATAAAACAAATTAATGACAAAATGGAAGTTCTGGAGAGTAGAACTGAAATTATAACAAGAGAGACAGAAAGAGAATTAGATAATCTGGTATTACTGGAATTGAAATTTTATTCAGAGCAATTCCAGAGGATTCTGGTGAAGGTATTACAGTAGAGAAAGGATGATTAAAGCCTTATCAATTCCCCCCCTCAAACGGGATGAGGATATAAACAGTGATGGGATTCAGCCTATTCCGACAGGTTCCATAGAACCGGTAGCGATAATTTTGAGAACTGGAAAATATCACCTCTGATTGGCTGGCCCTGGCAAATACCACTTCTGATTGGGCGAACACATAGCCACCCTCCCAAGCCACACCCACAGAACCAGTAGGGGAAAATTTTGAATCCCACCACTGGATATAGAGGCAAGTATTGAAATGTTCCATGAGATGTCCTGGCACATTTTGTCCAGAAGAACACAAGAGATCAAATTCTGTAGCAGTGGAAAAGTCATGGAACCTTTTTTGTATACTGTAGATAACCACAGGAAGATTACTGTATGCATAAAGCTGGAAAGATCTAGCAACGCCTACAATGAAGTTGATAGAACTTGCTGAGATGGCCATATTGACAAGTTTGATTAGAGAAAACATAACTTCTATGTTTATTGCTCACTGGAAGTCCCTTATGGACATTCTGTGTAAAACAGAAGAAGATGAACTTATGATATATTGTTTTGTTGATTTGACAGGATATAGAAAGAATCATGATGTAATTTTAGATAGAGAAGTAAATTTATCAATGTACTTATAATAACTGTAAAGATGATTGGAAGCCACTTCTTTCTTTCTTCTTCTTTTTTACTTTTCCTTTTTTCTTGTACTTTTAGCTCTCTTCTTTTTTCTTCCTTATTCTATATTAGATTGTATTAGTTTTTTTTAAAAAAACTTTTTAATAAAGTTATCTTACAAAACCACTCCTCTAACAAGCAGGCTCTCTCCATTGTTTTGTTGGATTTGTCACAAGGCTTCCTTCACTGGCGTACCAATTCTACAATGAATTAGAAAGCCTGAGATCTGGCTAAAGCAGGAATAGGAAGATACATCTAGCATATGGCTGAATGGACAAGAACCAAGAAGAGGGGGATGCTTCTACAACTGAAGAAAATATGTTTTCAGTTCCTCGGAGAGTGTTAAAATCTGCAGTTTCTCAAAACAGCAACATAAACCGGAGAAAATAAATAAAATAGAAATCTAGGCCTGTGATGGCGAACCTATGGCACATGTGCCAGAAGTGGCACGCAGAGCCATCTCTCTGGGCACACCAGCTGTCACCCGTTGCTCTTCTAGTTTGGTCTTTGCACAAGTATGTGCACCAGAAACCAAAAGACCAGGTGGCCAATGCGCATGCATGCACATATGCGCTGGGGAGCTGCTCTTCCAGTTTACAGCACTCTTGTGTGTGCCAGGGAGCTACTCTTCTGGTTTCCAGCGCTCCCCCGCGTGCACTCATGCTCCCATTTCGGCACTCAGTGCTGAAAAAGTTCACCAACACTGACCTAAGCTAAGTTAAACATATGCAAAATCAAAAGACAGAGACTAGGGAAACAGCCAGCAAATGGAGTTGTAGGAAACCCAACAATGTCTTATGTATTGCTTTAAAAGGCTAAGGACATTGTTTGGATCAGTTGTTGAAGAGCTCCCCAGTGGAGCAAAGCAGAGAATATTTCTTTGGGGATTTTAAACTTTCCATAAACGTGCATCTTCACACAATTCCTTTTCAGGGCAAGAAATCCTTTGCAAAGTGAAAGAAAAGTAAGAAACCCTCAGCAAATGAAACAAAAAAAAGGAAATACTGCTTAATTAATACCAGTGCATCCATTGTATCTATATTTTCATTTTTACTATATCCATACACCACTTGCAAGTTTGCCTTTTAAAACTTATTTCTGTCTTTTGAAGAATCTCATGAACTTCAATCGATCACATCATTTTGTTTTATTCTACTATCAACCTATTAATTCATAGAATAGAATAATCTGAAAGGGACCTTAGAGGACTTCTAGTCCAGCCCTCTGCTCAAGCAGGAGAACCTATACTATTTCAGATAAGTGGCTGTCTAATATCTTCTTTAAAACCTTTCAGTGATGGTGCACCTACGATTTCTGAAGGCAATTTATTCCACTGGTTAATTCACTGTTAGTTTCTCAATTCCAGATTGCTTTTCTTTGGTTAGTTTCCCAACCATTGGTTCTTGTCCTGCCCTCTGGTGCTTTGTAGAACAATTTGACCCCTTCTTTTTTGTAGCAGCCCCTCAAATACTGGAATATTACTATCATGTCACCCCCAATTCTTTTCTTTAGACTAGCCAAACCCAAAACCTGTTCTTCATATGGTTTAGTCTCCAGGCCTTTGATCATCTTAGTTGCTCTTCTCAATTTTTTCTCAAAGTCTCAACATCTTTTTTGTAGTATGGTGACCAAAATTGGTTGCAGTCTTCCAGGTGTGGTCTTTCTAGAGTTTTATATTTGTTTTGCAATTCACTTTTCATTCCTTCTGACTATATGGTGGAATTACCTCCATGTACTTCTGTGGTGGTCTGCTATTTTTGCATCCAAATATCTTCACTCATTACCCCCCCCCCCATTCTTTTTTGACTATATTTACTGTTTACCACATACATTTCTTGTGTATCCTATTCCTACTATATTCAACTTAGTTATGTTCCTCTTGATAAGCTGAAGTCTTACATGGCAGATGCAAACTCTTCTATGTGAACATTTTCAGTTGACATTCATTTCCACTATTTTTCTACCAGAATTGGCACATCTTAAAATTTTCTCTTATTGCTAAATGCTGAAGGTTTCACTAGATACTCCCTTTATTCTCCCACATGCTGACTTCCATATTTCACTTACAACCTTCAGCAACTAGCCTTTCAGCTCTGTGTTTGCACAAAATATTCTATAATTCAATCATGCATTTTCTCTAACCCAACAAATATTCAACAGACTTTCTCATATTTACAGATTTCTCATATTCACAGATTTTTCAATGGTCTATTGAAGAACAAAACACAGGGGTGTTTTCCTGATATTGTCAAAATAAAACCCAGATCAAAAAATTATTGTGTAAAATACAGGAAAGCCAAAGAATCCTGACCAATTCAGATCAAAAACTGATCACCAGGCAAGAACATTTCTGATGTTCATTCATAGCAGGATTTGATTAGCATCAAAACTAAAATTTTGGATTTAATATTGTGTTGATTTGATCAATTTCGTAAATTATCTACATCATTTTGAACATCAATTTTAGGTGAAAATTACAAAAATATTGGAAAGATTGCTCAATTTACCCAAGGTCCATGGTCTTCTACTGGTAGTCCTCAATTTACAACTACAATTGAGCTCAAAATTTCTATTGCGAAGTTTTGAGTTTTGCCCATTTTACAACATTTTTTGCCATAGTTGTTAAATTAGTAACAGTTAAGTGAATCTGGCTTTCCCATTGACTCTGCTTGTCAGAAGGTTGCAAGAGATGATCACATGATGCCAGGACACTGCAACCATCATGAGTCAGCTGCCAAGTGTCTGGATTTTGATCACGTGACTGTGGGGATGCTGTAAAGCTCATATGAAAAATAGTTACTTTTTTCAATGCGGTTGTAACTTTGGTCACTAAATGAACTGAGGACAACCTGTACTCATTACCACCTACCTCACTGTTTTGGAAGCTAGCTTTCCCTTAAAAGGGAACAGAAAGTCCTACTAAACAAGAATTACATTATATCTCTAAAGTACTTAACATACATCTCTAACAATCATGGGATACAAGCTGCAAAACAGCTAGGGAACAATAATTCTACACGAAAAGCTGGTTCTTGGCCAGCCCTAGAGAGAAGCCCTAAATGTTTTAAAATGCATATAATGAGAAAGTAATAATTAGAGCCCACAGTGGCATTCATGTGCACTGGAAATTATTTGGAAATGGGGTGGATGGTAGTATTGACTCAGTATTTTAACAGGTTAAAGAGAGATTTTTGTCCTTTTGCCATACACCACATGAAGTGTTCTCAAATTTCACTGAAAAGGAGCTGCATGCTTATTAAATCTGCTTAAATAAACAAGAATACAAGCTTGCATATATCACTCCCCACCCCCAAAACTGCAGCTAATAGAAACGGTTTTAAATGTTTACGGATGTTCTGAAAATGCAGTTTCAGAAGCCACCTTCGGTACAAAGATGACTAAATAATTTTGGTATGTACAAAGCAAATGTTAAAAATTTAGATCAAAAGGCAATTATTTATCACATTCTCCCATCTGAATTCCTCGTGCTTTCAACGTGGGGCACATAGATGGCCCATAAAGGTTCCAAGCAGAATATTCTATGACTGAAGGAAGCAGGTCCATCTCCTTCTGCGAGAAGGGGGAAGACACTTTGGTTTTTTCAGGAACTTCTAGCCAAACTTAAAGCAGGGATTACTGCATGATACAATAGTTTTCCCAGGTTATTGGAGGGTGGAGGAAATTTCCATCAGTAGTCTGAAGGCCAGTTGACATTCTGGAAAAGAGCTTGCACTTACCTTGAAGTCACTCCAATTCAGAGACGCCCACAATAATAAGCTGCACAGAGCTTTGGTTCTATAAAGACTTTTATTTGGAATGAAAATATAGATATCAACCCCGAATAGTTTGTTTCCCTTGTTCCATCCTCACTGTGTTTTGGAAGACAGAAAGAGGAGCGGTTCCAGAGACAGTAGGCTGAGGACTGTGACCAGAAGGCCGGCTTTTTTCACCGCCTGGCCCTACTGGATGTCTCTCCATGTTCTCATTGCAAAAAAGTTCAGACAAGGAAGCAGAAAACTCCTCAATGGGATTTCAATGGTCCTATCTGAGAAAAGGCAACCCACCTCGGCACTGACTCCTGGGTGGCCCAGGCTTCCAATAAGTCCCCCTTTCCCCCCCGCTGCACATGCACACTTGCCATGAGAGACTTGTAAGGAGACCTCAGCCTTATTCTCAGTGAGAGGGTACAGGCAGGCCAGGCCAAGCTGTCAGACAGCCCCAATCTCCCTGGGTGATATCTAGGCCGGCCCCATCCATGGGAATGGGACAGGAAATAGGCCCCTGACCAGAATAAGGCAAAGGAGCAATGGTTAGGGCACTAGCATATGGCCCCTTGGATAATATGGGGTGCGGAAGTGAGAGGAAGAGGAGATTTGGTCCGAGACAAAGCCCAAGAAACATTCCAGTAGCAGCAAGAGAGGGCAAGCCCCTGTCTCACCCCACAGGGCAGGAGGAGGCAATGTGAAGGGATTACTGGCAGATCAAAGGAAGGGGAAGTAAGTGAGATCCTCCTTGTTGGTCAGGTTCTCTTGGGGGGGGGGAAAGCAAGGCCCACTAGACATCACCATTCTCAATGCGGCTCAGCTGCAACTCTAGCCGTGCAATGCGCTCTCCCTGTGCAGCCACAAGCGCCCGCAGGGATGCCACTTCACGCAACACCTCTTCAGTAAGCTGCCTCCCTTCCTGCAAATGGGGAAAAATTGTTCATTCATTATTTCATCATATTATCCATTTTTTTTGCCCATAAGATTCCCAGAATTCTAATGGCTCAGCTCAAACCAACCACTCGCTCACATTCCTGGAACAGACAGCAAATATAGGAAACAATCTGGTGCAGGAAAAGGTGAGGAAAGCAAGTCTGACCCACATTTCCAAGCCTGATCAACACATTTGCACAACCCTATCCTCATCATATGGGAGTCACAATAAGGAAGATGATCATTGTTATGGCTCCAAATAAAGAAAGTTTCTACAGCAGTGTTTCTCAATTTTGGTGGTTTTAAGATGTATGGACTTTAACTCCCAGAATTCTCCAGCCAGAATGCTCAACATGCTTGGCTGCATCAATGTTTCCAAGATCCTGGTCTACAAGGTTGGTTGCAAAAAATTAAAGTATCATTATTCTGAGCAGCAAGGAGATCCGTGCAAGCTCATATTCTAAACCGAGAACCCTACCCAGCCTTTCTTAAACTGCTGATCCTTCTCAAAGCTGTGAAGAGCTGGAAGTTTGCTTTTTGCATGTAGGGAAGACAGAAAGTCCTAAGATGAAACAGATACTCATTACTACCCTACAACACCTTACAAGTCTACTCTGCCCTCCTTATGATTGGTTTTGATCTATGATTGTAACAAAGTCTTATCTATCCATCCATCCTCCAACAACTCCTGCTTTACACAGCTCAACTCCATGCAATCCTGTGTGGGAAACTCCAATCCACACATCCAGCCCCTCCCTCGGAATCCACATTTGCCACAAGCAGCAGCATAATACCTACCCCTCTAGCAGGAATAACGTTAAGAGCAGATGTGGCAGCGGTTGGAGTCATGGCACTGGAGGGTGTGGCACTCAGCCCAGGGTTGGAGGGAGTCGTTGAGTGACCCTCAGGCAACAAACTTCTTCGGCTGATCTTGAGATCCCGCTGTTTGGTGGGCACATAGGCTTCACGCAGTGAGATTAGGATGGGGGGTGCTGTCTTCCCTGCCACCCATTCCTCTGCTTCCATGGCAGCTTCTGGCCCAGCTGTGTCTGGGTACAAGTCATCTTGGAACAGATCTGACTGCAAAGAGAAGACAGCATTAGCTTTCATGACATTGGCAGAAACACTGGAAGAGAGTCCTAAGTTGAGTTACCAGGGTATATTTAGCTCAGACTGAACATGAAGGAGACTGAGCAGACACATACTAAATGTTTCACACACACATGGAACCCAAAATGTGAACATTATTTCATGTGGTAATACTGACAATGTCCAAAAAGCCAATCTGAGAAATAATTGGCACAGAATTGAGAAAGGAACATCTTAATTCCTCAGTGTTTATAGATCTGTCAATTCTCTTAAACCACACATGGTATATTGTTGCACAGCCTACACCAGGGGTGTCAAACTCAAGGCCCAGGGGCCAGATCTAGCCCAAGGGGTGCTTAAATCTGGGCCACAGAGCTACTCTAGAAATATGCGCCCCTCCCAAGCTCTGTTTTCGCTGGCAGAAGGTTGCAGGACACCGCTGCAGCCGAAAATGGAACTCAGGAGCCCGTTTTCACTGGAAGAGCACTTGGGCCACCACAGGCGCCCCTGCCATGAGCGATATGAGCTGGCCACGCCCACCCTGGTCACACTTACCCTGGCCCAGAGATCAAACACAATCCTGATGTTGCCATCAATGAAATCGAGTTTGACACCCCTGGCCTACACAATAGTAGAGGGAAAGGTCTCTAGAATCAATCCCTTCACCAAAGGAATTCTAGATAGTCAAGGAAAAGAAGCTTTGAACTGATCCATTCTAGTTATGTTTTAATTTTTCTTTACATTTCTGAATAAACATCAATTCTACTGGAACTTTTGGAAATCACATTCAGAGCAGAATGTTGCATTTCATGATGAAGGAGGTGTGTGACTGAAAAGAAATGCGTTACACTCAGGTCAAAGGCGGCCAGGAAAGTTTAGATATGTGTCTCAGAATCGTATCACTCCAGAGAGATGAAAAATATGAATGAAAACAGATGTGTGCATTAAAAAAACCCCTCTCAACTGCCAGGAATGTTTTAAACCAGTGGTTCTCAACCTTCCTAATGTCGCGACCCTTTAATACAATTCCTCATGTTGTGGTGACCCCCAACCATAAAATTATTTCCGTTGTTACTTCATAACTGTAATTTTGCTACTGTTAT
>JANHFQ010005989.1:62223-72841 GCA_032468035.1 Aparallactus werneri | reverse complement strand
AAAACATTTTCAAGAAAAAGCAAAGAAAGTCCAGCTGCCTTTTGAAAAAGCACCTTTGGGACAACCATGACCTGGATATTTGAGAATCTCCATAGACATTTACTAATGTAGGAATGGCCATTATCTCTTAGCCTGTTTCATAATATAATTATACTGTATCTGTAAAGAATGGGGGAAAGCAGCTTATCTTATAAACAGCGGACTTAATATGCATTCAAGAGAAACCCAAATAAGTTATGCTAGAAGAAAACAAGATTTGAATAGAGTTTGGAAAATAGGTGGGAGAGATGTGAATTACATCTTCATTAGTTTTTAGTTGTAAAAAACTAAATAACGTGAGAAAACATCACTCCAATCTTATCTTGCTGAATTTGAGCTCTCTCAATCTCTTCCAACAAAAAGCAACCAACTGGATATTTTTTATAGAATATTTTTAAATCTCCCATCATAGAAAAGCAGCTCTTTGATACGGTCGCTGTATTATACAAGATGTTGACATAGAAATTGGATTAACAAACCAATATAAAAAAAGACCAATGTAGGTAAGAGTTGGTTTGATGTAGACCAGAGTTGGCTTGAAACATCTTCTGCATCAAAAGATTAGACACCACATCAATAGTTAATAGGATCTTTTGTGAACTTTTGCGATGTTGCAACTGAAATTCATGAGCCATATGCATCTTTTCCAGACATTCTGCATACTTCTTTCCAGAAAGGGTCACTAGGCTGAGAACTATTCCTTACCTAGCCCATGTTTAGCCACTGACATCATGAAAGTAGCCTCCTCTCCAGATTGTTGACAGAGTAAAATGGGACAGTGTCTCACTGCACAGTGTTTCTGCAAAGGCAGGAAAAAGATGGGGTGGGGGTTGTTTTAGACATCTCAGCTTTCTTTTCTTGAAAACAGGAGGAAAAGTTAGATTCTTAGGAAATTTCAGGAACATGACCTTACCTGGATGTAGTTACACATGTGTATGGACAACAGGCTAAATTCAGACTTCAGTAAGAGGCAGGAACCCATGTTGGCTGTGGTGTTGTGTAGGTCTAACATAAAATCATAGGCTTGAGATGAGCCTTTGGGTCCAAAGGTCTGGTTGATCTCCTGAGCACGTTGAATCTCCTGAAGGTCTGAATCTGAAGCCTTGGTACTGAGAAAGAAATGTTCAAAACAATGGTAGTCTGGTAGATGAATGAATGAAAATCCTATGGCAACAAATCTTAAGTGAGGGCTTAGACATCTAAGCATCTTCATACTTGATACAAACAAATGTGAACTTCGGTATGTTTCTTTTCCCAATAACTCCTGAGAAGGGGCGGTCTTTGTGTTTCCTACAAAACTTCTAGAGATTGCAGGAAAGCATAATACTTACTTTAGAAAAGCTGCAGCAAACGTACGATTAAGATCCCTCCCAGTGTAGCGCACACACTGCTCGACTGCACGTGGGTTGCCCACAAAAGGTGTGACCTGAAAGGTGCTGCGTTGCAACTCGGATGAATCCTGTAGCCAGTGCTTGACTAGGTAAACACCTGACATTTCATTCCCGTGAGTGCCCCCACATATGGCTACGCGTCTCAAGGGAGAGAGGTATTGTGGCTGTGACATGATGGGGTTTCAGACTCTGTTATGAGAAAGAAAACCACATGAGATTATAACAACCCCTTTAGCAATACTGGAGAGTTCTCATCTGCAACCCACTGAGCCAAGCCCCTAATCTTACATCTGAATCTTCCCCCTGAATCCATGGAGTCTCCATTCTTGTATTAAAACATCTTCAGCATTCAGTAAGTTAGTCCTCGACTTATGACCACAATTAAGCATAAAATTTCTGTTGTTAAGTGAGGCAGTTGCTAATTGAGTTTTGTTCCATTTTACACCTTGCTTGCCACGGTTGTTAAGTGAATCACTGCAATTGCTGAGAACAACACAGTTGTTAAGTGAATCTGGCTTCCCCCTTGATTTTGCTTGTCACAAAGTTGCAAAAGGTGATCACGTGACCTTGGAACACTGCAACTGTCATAAATGTAGTCAGTTGCCAAGCATTTTGATCATGTGGCCACAAGGATGCAGCAACATTGTCAAAAACGTTCATAAGTCACTTTTTCAGTGCCATTGTAACTTCAGTTTGTCACTAAATGAACTGTAAGTTGAGAACTATTTGAACATTTATTTATTTAATTTATTTATATTAAATTTATATGCTACCAATCTCACCAATAAGGCAACTCTGAAGAGATGTGTCTCATATGTTATGATATTGTTGGGTAAAGAAATAATTTGCACAATAATATAAGGCATATGTCTCACACACATATACGTGTAGGGATTGTTTTCTACCAGTTCGGCCTGGTTTGGCCAAACCATTTAAGATAGGCTACTGGTTCAGTGAACTGGTAGCTAAACATGCGCTGTGCGTGCATTGGGCCCCAAAACCATTTTCGGGGTAAGGTGATGCACATGCAGTGCGTGCCAAACGCACACTGTGCGTGCATCAACTAGTCCAGAAAATCAACTGATTTAGCTACTGGTTTGGGCCTAAATTTAGCCAAACCGGTAGCTAAATCAGCTGATTTTTGGGCCTAAATTGATGTGCGAGCATCACCTTAACCCAGGACTAAGAGAGAGAGGGTCTCTGCCAAAGTCCCCCAACTGTTTTTAACTACTATACCAAACTGGATCTTTGTTGACTTTTATGCCCTATTTATAATTATACTTTACTACTCAGCTGAAGTGTAATCATTATCATTGAGATGGATATAGTTCTTAATACCAGCAGTTACACTTCCAAGCTTGCTGAGCTGGGCTAAATCTAAGAACAAAAAAATCCATGCAAGTATAGGGTATGCAAGCATAATAAAAAATACCGTAATAACAAACAAACAGAAGAGTAAGCATTTCCAAATTCAAAGGCAACTATAAGCTTTAGAACAAAGAGGACCCATTGGCTGAATGACACACTTAACAAGAAAATTCATTACTTTTTATTTGATGTAGATTACAGCTTTCAGGTTAAAGAATTCCCAATGGCAATTGTTTAAATTTAGGACATTTGAAATCTCAGTTAAGAGCTGTGTAATGAGAGGCATAGAAATAGTGTTCCTGCTTCTTTTTAATTTTGAGTCAAGCCTAAACCCTAATGACTTTATAGACAACATTACACAATTTTCTTGGCAAAAACTACGTGAAGAATTTGTAATAGTCTTCATCCAGGAAGTTGTCCAATTTTTTGGTCAGGTGTCAAGTGTACAGCTCTGTTATTTCCTTCCTTCTAAGTACCAACCATATGAACCCTGCTTAGCCTTTTCTAGATTTGCCTAGGTCAGTCAGGTATTGCCACTTAGTAGAGCAGGTGGAAAGTTAAAATATTTCAAATAAACACTGTTTATTCCATAGAGTACCTTTGGACTCCATATAGTCCTCAGAGGCATCAAAACAAATCAAAACAATGGTGGGCTTCATTGTTTCAAAGTTTGTTTGTCCAACTGTCCAGAAAAGAGATTGCTGTGTGAAGAACATCCTGGAATGACAAAGTGGGCTGGGAGAAGAAACTTTAGCCATTTGCCTTCTGGAAACTGGATTTATTGTGCTCAAGCAGTGAAATTCAGCCACCATTTTGTGAGAGTGCTACTAACATGCCTTCTAAATTTCACGTATGCCCATGGGCTCAAAAGAAGTTGGGGCCTCTGGAATAATACTGCTACCCCATGATACAAAGGGATAGACTGAGCAATTTTGCTCTCTAAAGCAATTTGCTAACTGAAAAATTGGTTCACATAGCTTCAAGCTGCTATGGTTGGAAAACATTATCCTAAGTGGTGTGACATGAAACTAGAAGAAACTTCCTTCTTTTCGCAGATGCTTTTGGAATTGTGGGGCATAGAGCCGATTTATGCCTTTTTGGGAATGGGAAATGTTTTTTCTGTTCTTCGCTGCTTCCAAAATGCCTCAGCTGAGGCCTGTTTTCAAACCAGTGACTTCCCTAAACTCTTCTTACTAGCAAGAGATCCCCCCCATTCCTTCTAATAGCATCAGCTCTTCATCGTCTTCCCTGATTTGTCTCTCCCTCTCCTCTTCTTGGCTGCCCATTTATCTCCCTCTGTCACCACCCATGGCAGCTCCAATATAACTGCTAGGCAGGTATTGAGCAGTGAGATGAGCAAGTGTGAGAAAGGACCAGGCGCAACTGTCACTAGCTTGGCAGGAGAAGATGGATGGTGAGAAAAGGAGGACCACGTCCAGGAGCCTGAAGGCTAAACAGGAGGAGGGGGAGAAAGACCAGACAGCTGCCCATGCACTAGCTCATTTTTCCTCTTCAGTAGACTTGGTCTGGAAAGGCTATTATACATGTATATGTTATTAATCCATCCTGATTTTATATATGCCTGGGGCTTACCCCAAACTTACTCCACAGTGCCTTGGGTAGGAAGGCCTCAGTGCGTGAGGTCCTGCTACTACAGTCCATATTGACCATTCACTTGCCATCTCCCTTGCGATCCAATCCATGCCCTTGCTCAGGCAGCAATAGGGAGGGAGGAACAAGGTTCCCTGTTAGCACCTGGATGTGTCAATCATCCTCAGAGTTTGGCTGGTGATTGTTTCTCTCAAAATTGCCATTTTGCATCTGGCTTAGAATACCTTTGAATCCTTCTGCAGATGTGCAATATGAAAGCCAAGTACAGTTCATAAATTGAAGTAAAATATGTGCGGACTAGGAAAATCCTACTCCAGGGGACTGAGTTTTGAATTAAAACTTATGTATTTGAGGAGATAATAGAGGGCAAGAATCAAAATGTTTATGGACCCAGTAAAAGCATGATTCCAGAGAAATGGCAATGTATGTGAATGGTTTTGGCTTAGCGATACTGTAATTTACTCATCAAACTAGGATTAAATTAACAAAATATAGAAACTCAATCATTGCAAAGCCAGCTTCCTAGGTCAATTGTACATTGAAAGATGTAGCCAAAAGAACCAACTTTGCACCACTTAAGATGAAGGCCTTGTCCTCTCCTGAATTAAGTTTTTAATAAATATTTTTAATAAAGACTTTTTAAAACTACAAAAACATAGAGGAAGAAATAGAAAAAAATTACGGTAATAGGTTAAAAAAAGTGAATAACAAAAAAGGAAGAAAAAAGAAAGATCTAAAATGACTTCCAATCTTCTTTGCAGCAGCTATAAATGTAGCAATTACCATCTCTACCTCCCATACTGTATATCACAATTCCTTTCTTCCCATAAAAAATCTTTTTAATCAATAAATCCCAAAATAAGTGTTCAAATTTATTCATTTTCAGCAAAAAGTCTATAAGAGGTTTCTTTATTTTATAAAAGTAGTTGTAGTTCCCTCTTAAATTCTCCTTTGAATTAATGGAGCTTGCACGTCTGTGAACATGAACCAAAAAGCATTCATAGCAGATACAATGTCTGTGTGCCAGGCTTATGCATCTTGCCCTGGCTTAACTCTCTCTCTCTGATTCTAGCCGTCTAAAAATAAAGGAAAAGTCATTTAATTACAAAGAATTGATGATGTTTTCTGATGGATCTTTGGGAGTATTAGGTGTCCACCATGTTATTAATTACTCCAGGCAGCCAAAATTACTGTTACTCTGAATTTCCTACTCCACAGATTCTCAAATTAACATTCCTAGAAAAAACAGTGGCCTTAGCCATCTGGCAGCTGGAACAATAGGATGCAAAGAAAGTTCAGTTGGGGAGAAGACAATGCCTATACCTGTAATCATTTCCTGTGTAGAAAAGAAAAAGTGCAAAGGTATTCCATCCCATTATTAAACTGCCAGGAGTCGGGGGGGGGGGGACTGCATTTACAAAATTCTCCTCTTTGATACAATATGGAAAGGAGTTGACCAGGAGCCCCCTGCTCACTTGACACTAGAAACAGACTTGGGCTCTTCCATCATGGCTTCTCTTTCTATGACAAATGCTAACAACAATTAGAGCTGTCATGGCCACTGTACCTCAGAGGAAGCTTTTTGCCCTCTGGCTTTAGCAATATTATTTCAGCCCAGGAGGTGGTCTCAGGACTGCTGCCCCTGGTCACCTGCTCATCGGGCTCATTAATCGATGGATGTTGGCTGCATGGACATGAGCACCAGATGATTCTAGCATGTGCTGCTTTCATCCAACCAAGCCTTTATCTGATTCACTCTCCTCCCTGCTTTGCTGCTCATTGGAGGGAATGGAAACCTCTCTTGATACGCGTCCACCACTAGCCCCCCAGCCCTGCAGTGATGGAAAATAAAACCGCTCTCACCATTCTGGAGATCCAGCTCAGAGCATAGCAGAGCAGGAGATGGCAAGACTGAGAAGGGAATGAACTGAACGAGCCAGAGTCTTCCCACGGCCTTCCAGCTACATACAATGTCAGGTAATTGGATCCAGCAATGTACTTCATCCATGTTTTGGACCTTGGCGGTTTTCTCTTTGAGCATTTGAATTCATCTAAGGCACAAGGTTCCTCTAGCACTAGGACAGATAGGGATGCAGTTACTGGACTAATACTGCTTCCTCAAACTAGTGCTATTGAGAAGAGTTGGACTACAATTCTCATCATCCCAAATCTAAAGGTTGGGAAAGGCTGCTTTAAAGATAGCTTACTCTTGCATTGCCTTTTTGTGCAGAGAAGCAGCATATTTGATGCTTGAGCTGGGCCTTTCTGGTGATAATTCCACATGTGCCTGTTCAATAAAATCCTTGGATGCTGGAGATAGTAAGATAGCATTTCTTTTATCTAGGTCAATTGGGAATCGTAAAGAATAGCAGCCTGGGTCATCTCAAGGAAGTCCGCTCTAAGGTGTTCTGAGGGTGCAAGAATCTGACTCAATCCCCATGAGGTTCTGGTGGTGGTGGTGCTACACCTAGAAAACAATCAGGACATTAAGCTAAAGGGGTTGTGATAGCAATGAGTGGAGCTCCTTGTTTATAGCAGTATATGAGGGGCACACATGATTAAGTCAGAAGAACAAATACATCTAATTACACGCTTGTATGCTTTTAAATATCACCCATGCAATGAATGTCTAAGAAGGAAGTGGTGGGGTTGCCCTGACTATTTCTGTTGGAATCCTGAAATAATGAGAATGATAGCATCCTCAGAGGGGAAGGTAGGTACACATTGACTTCTAGCCAGCAAGGCAGGTGAGATGGTTGGGTTTCTCAGCTAGGAAGTTTACCGTACACCTTTGAAACATCCATATACCCAATTGGCAATTCTACCCAGTGACTCTTCCTGTGGCAGGACTGCAGGCATTGGGTGTAGTGATGAAGGGTGCTTGGAGCTTTTCTCTCCCCCCTTCACCCTGGTTTTTATTATTTACATCTTAAGAGCAGTTCACATGATGGATGGATTCAATTTTAACAGCCATTTCGATTGGAGAGATGCTAAATGAAGTTGATAATTAAGCTCCCTATATAATTGAGGAGCTTCAGTTTGTTCTGGTTTTTTTTTTAAAGAAAACCTAATTGTGTTGCAAACCACCCCCACCACTAATTTTGCTATTGAATTTTGGCAATGTAAGTAACCCAGGACGTTGCAAAGCTGAGTTTAGGGACCATACTTAGGCAATGAATCATGAATTGGTCATCCTTATTTAAGGAAATGTGCTGGGATGGATGGTCTTGATGTTCTTAGGCACAGGGAAAATGAAAGGAGGTTAGACAAGGAACTCGCAGTTAGGTGAATAGTAGAAGAATAGCAAACAGGCTTCAGATTTGGTTGAATAACATAGTCACAATTTTTCAGGGTTCTGCACATGGGTTCTGTATGTGAATTGTTAGCTGGAGAGATTAAGTGCACTTCTCCAGAAACCTTTGGATGGCTGTATAGGATCAACACAACTGAACTCTTTATTATAAGATTACATTACAAAACAGAATTTTGTGAGTCTGAAAGTACATTTCTCTCCTGTTGCCTTTATAGCTCAAGAAACAAGAAATACCTTCAGAGATATTTGCCATTCCCACATTCCTTCCATGGGCTAAGCCTAAACTGCCTCTTATCCTACTGTTTCCCTGGCTGTGGCTCTTCTCCCTGCCTTCAAAGGTCATTCCCACATACCATTACAAAACATACCTCACATTTTTGAGAACCTGCTTTAAAATACATATAAAATACACATGTACTTTTTCTGAGGGCTCTAGAAAGGGATGAAGAGAACAAGGCAAGGTGTATAAAAAGAGAAGAATTGCATAAAAGGAACAGGACATTACCAGTAATCTCCTCATTAGCTATACCAGGCTCATATACCAGATTGAGCTATACCAGGCTCATATTCCATACCCAGAACCAGGTATTAGCCATATCCCTATGGGAACTATACATGGCTGAACATAAATTGCTAGTCAAACAGTCCTGAAGTAAAATCCACCTTGATTCAGGCTTGACTCATGGACCTGTATATTTTTTTTCCAATCCATTCTTCAGCCCTCATATTTCTTGGTTATCTCCCATCCAAATAATAAATATGTTCAACCTTGTTTAGCTTTTCAGGATCAAGTCAAATTGGTTAGGCACTGCCACCTAGATGGTCATTTCAAACAGATTTAGGAAATGAATGTTTCTTATTTATTTATTTGTCAATCATGTTCAAGAAAACAGGTATAGGTATAAACATAAACATGAACAAAGAAGTATATATAGGTAAAAGGAGACAGTAAGACAGGGACGGTAGGCATGCTGGTGCGCTTGTGCATGCCCCCTTTATGGACCACTTATTATTTATTTATTTATTTATTTATTTATTTATTTATTTATTTATTTATTTATATTATTAAAATTTGTATGCCACCCAACTCCTACCAGACTCAGGGTGGCTCACAACAATAAAGGCTCACAATTTCTTAGGAAAGGGGTGAGGTCCAAAGTGGATAGCTATAACAATGGAGTCAGGTAGGGTATTCCAGACATTAACTATTCTGTTGCAGAAGTCTTATTTCCTGCAATTGAGTTTAGTATAGTTTGCCCTGAGTTTTTGGAGTTTATAGAAAGGGTCAGCCTCCCAAATAGACCAAACTGGAAAAATGACAAGAGGAGCTAAATTTACTTTATTGTAAGGATATAGTAACAGAATCTTGGAAGTATTGCAAGTAAAAATCTCCGCCATGTCTTTTTACCACCCAATGAGTTACATCAGATCCTTTCTAAATTTATTTCTCTGTCTATTACTCAGTTGCTGGTTCCTCCTTCTTTAATCTGACCATTCCCTAGGCAGCATCTCTCCTCCCTTCCCCTGACTTCCAAGGTGATTCTCATATTCCCTTACATAAAGGAAGGTGATCTTGAGGGGTTCCTGAGTAAGAAAGAAGAACAGCTGGGCTAGGAAAGAAAGCTTGGCTTCCTTCCAACGTGAATAATATTATATCTCATCAAATTTTATTTTTTCATTAACTGAAGGTCATTAATATGAATTAGAATAGTCATTAAAAGCAACAAGACAGTGAATCAGTCATGACATGCTGACAATCTTGCAACGCTTTTAAAAAGCTTTTAAAATTGTAGCAACATTATTTTTTACTAAGCCATTTTCCAGCTTATATTAGTTTTTTGGGGGGGTTGTCTTATTAAATAGCACCCGTCTCCCAAAGGCAATTTTGGACAAGATGTTTGAATCTGATATCTGTCCAAATATATCAAATCTACCCCCCTTTTAAAGCTATGATAAAATATAAGGTAAGAATAGATATTGTTGATGGCTCAGGACTCTTACATAAGTGACTATATCAGTCATACAGAAAATTGTTGCTTGGAATTTCAGTGCAAAAGTATTATATATATTCAGACAAGAAGATCATCTTGTATTGGGAATTTTTTACCAGTTAATACAAAGATATGAGCTAGACAGGGAAGTAAAAAATCTCTATTGGAGTAGGCAATAGCAAATCAGTTCCATACTGTTTGTTGTGCCACAATATCTCTGAAAACAACTGCACGCTGGGAAGCCAGACTCCATTTCCTTCAGCATTTGGAGAAGGCAGAAGCACAAAGAAGAATCCATCTCAATCTGTGGCACATAGTCATCCAAGGACAAACCCACACCCCACACCCCGAGCATCGTTGGTGAAATTTAAATTGCTTGTACTTATTAATTGTTATGTTCAGCAGTAATTCAATACTATCTTGTATTTGGTTCTCATTGTATATATCCTTATTTTCCCCAGCTTCACCATATCCTGTTCTTTCAATAAAGCATTCAGATCTATGCACATAGTTTGTTTTATTGGAGGATAGGTGGGTTTAGCTGCATGTCGAGCTGCACACAGACTAATGTGTAGCGAGGACAGAAAACTGTTGCTACAAATGGGCATGGTCATTTCACATAGTTGTCAGGAAATGAAGGTAACTTGAAGGAGTCTTTGTCTTTTTTCAGCATTAATCAAGTTCAGTGGAACATGAATGATTGATATTAATTAAATAAAAGCAATAGGTGTAAAACACAAATTTAGATTGTGTCATGTGAAGAGAACATCTTTGTCCATCATTCAATACATGGTTCTACAGTGGAACCTTGGTTCACGACCACAATTTGTTCCATAACTTTGGTTGTGAACTGAGTTGGTTGTGAACTGAAACAAATTTTCCCATTGGGTTGTATGGAAATACGA
>JANHFQ010005987.1:50914-62305 GCA_032468035.1 Aparallactus werneri | reverse complement strand
GTCCACATACTGCTGGAGCCTAGCTTGTAGGATTTTGAGCATAACTTTGCTAGCATGTGAAATGAGTGCGATGGTGCAGTTGTTTGAACATTCTTTGGCATTGCCCTTCTTTGGAATTGGAATGTAAACTGACCAATAGTTATTTGTAGATTTATTTATTTTTTTCAGGCTTAGGGCAGTTTTGAACCAGAGACAGGAGAATTACCAGTATATTTCTGATATAGCTAGGATTGCATAGGAGCACTGCTATTTTACACAATAGATTATATCTATGTAGCCAATTATGTTTCCTATGGGAAATTTTTAAAAAATAAATAATTGAATTGAGCTTCCAAGCTGTAAAACTAAAATATATATTTATACTGCATAGGGATCTAGAAAACAATGATCATCAGTTCTGCAAAGTCTGTTTTAACACTGTTTCTTCTTTTTTAAAGGAGATATATGCTCCTAAACTGCAGGAGTTTGCCTATGTTACTGATGGTGCTTGCAGTGAAGATGACATTATAAGGATGGAACTAATTATACTAAAGGTAACAAAACTGGGATGCTAACAATTTGAGGTCTTTTTTCTGGAACTGATATAATAGGAATTAATTTACCAACCTCTTATCTCAACTGCTTTTTAAATACTGCTTTATAAATGCCTATGTCTTAATTGTTGTCTTAAAGTTGTATATTACTAGTCAGCTGGGAAACATCCTTTTTGAAAGAAAAGTGAGTTATTTTAAACACAGTTATTTTTTCCAGTGTAATAGTTGATGGAAGAAAATTTAACTGTCGTACTGAGATAAAGAAGAATTAGGGTTAGGAATTGCTCTTGCTAGTGGTCTGATTCTAGAAATAGCTATATTAAATGAGTATATGAAGCTGGAACAACTTTTGCTTTTGAGATTATTCACATTAGCCTTATCACACAATGTTTTATTTGGCTTATTCAGAGTGGGATCTCTTCAGTGGATTATTTTCAGAATGCTGTAGGATTTGATAGAAATTGCCATTTTTTTCAGGCTGAGAGATGTCCTTAGCTTTTGAGTAGACTTCTACTCAAATAGTCATGCTCCTAAATGTCTCTGAGGTTAGGACAAATAAATGAATGAACCAAAGTTGATTGTGTGCTTTAACTGAATATACATTTAATTAACATAATTAAATCTCCATATATTTAATAATTTTTCCATGGTCTCATATTCAATTACAAATATGTGGTAAACTTCAGGGGGAATCTAGAGACTTTGGAGGTCTCATGTAGATCTAGAATTTCAGGTTGTAGTTGACCTATGCAAAATGGTTTGGTTTGAAAGATCATCCCTTCCACTAACATTACATTGAAAAATTAACATGCTATCAAATATGAAAATAAGAACTTATTTATCAGTGACATAATAGAGAATGTTACCTCTTCTGCTGTTTGTGAGACTAAAATAACGAAAGCTTATTTACTTAGACAATATCTGTTGCAGATGTCATACAATTTGAAAGCTAAACCACTGCAGTAGGCAGCCCTGTTAACATTATGTTTTAATATTTATAGGCTCTTAAGTGGGAGTTGTGCCCAGTAACAATAATATCCTGGCTGAATCTTTATCTTCAAGTGGATGCAGTGAAAGATGTTCCCAAAGTGTTGCTACCTCAATATTCTCAGGACAAATTTATTGAAATAGCGCAGGTGGGTTGCATGGCATGTAGAGCTGGGAGTACAACTGATATTACTGACAGTAAAACTATTGTCATTCTAGATAGCATTAGGAATGTAGGACAGGAAGCCATAATCTGCAATCGCTTTATGCTCTATCCACGCTTCTTTTCTCATTGCATGTCTCCTTCATTGTATGACCTCTGATGTGTTGTTCTCTGGAGACAAGAAATGTTGCTTTCTTTGGGATTATTTTAAAGGCCTATTTTTTCTTAAAATTATATTCTAAAGAGATTTTACAGCAGTCGGCAGTTGTAAAAGATTTTTTGAAAATGCATAGCATATTGAATTATTGTAGTGTAAATGCAAAAAAGAACCAGTTTTAACTTTTTTGGGAATGTGACAAAGGAAGATAGCATCACCTGTTCATCTCCATGTATTAAACCAGCTATAATTATAATTCATAATTACAGTATATAAAGTACTTCCAGGTAGATTTATTTGTTTAATTTGCATCAGATATACAAATGTTCTTGACTTTGTAATAAAAGCAAATGATTCCCTGTCCATAAGAAGAAAGCTGGGAGACAGCTTTACACTAAGTTAGTTAAGATACTAAAAATAAAACCTTTGGCTCAAAATACCTTAATTCTACATTTATGCCTTGATCTCTGGATCTCAATCAAAGAGCAGAGAAGATCCTGCAACTCTGAAATCTGTTTAACGTTGAAGTAACATTCATCTAGGTTTCAACTTAATGCAGATGCATAATTTATTTAATTCAATAAACTAAATCTAGATAAATCTACCAATAACCAAGAGAAAAGATTAGTGGATAGAAAATCTAAGCCTCCAGTCAAATTGCAGACTACTCTAGGCAGGAAAGCAAAACAGCCACTTGACTGGGTTATGAAGCATGAAAGTCCTGAGCCATAATGAGCTGCTGTCTGGTGCTCAGCTTCAATGTATAAAAAGGCAATTACCATCAGCTTTGCATGAGAAATTAACACTGATTGGGAGGCAGACCCAGAGCACAAACACAGGCTATGAATCAGATGCAGATTTAATGAACCAGTAAATTCGAGTTTTTCTAATATAAGAATTGTGGGAAAGATATTGTGAATTCTGAACTTATCGTATATTGAGCAACAATTGATGTATTGTTATATTTGTCGTTCTTTCTAATGATATGTATGTCATTCCACAGCTTTTAGATCTCTGTATTCTAGATGTCAATTCTCTGGATTTCCAATATAGGATATTGGCAGCTGCTGCCCTCTGCTATCATACCTCAGAACTAGTAGTAAAGAAGGCTTCAGGTATGATAAACTATGAATAAGTGTGTATTTTTCTTTTCATTTTTGAAAGTTAATGTAATGTCATAAGACATTGAAGGGCACAATATTTAATAAATTTGGCATATCCATGAAATGATCATAAAAGTGATGAATTATAATATCCGCCCACCTTATCTCTCTGTGTTTTCTCAGTTAATTGAAGAGTGAGCAGGTAGATCATCTAGAGCAGGGCTGTCAAATTCGCGGCCCACGGGCCAGATGTGTCACATGGTGGTCACGCCCATGTCCGATTTAGCGAAGGGGGGGGAAAGTTGCAATATGTCACAGTTTGACACCCCCGTTCTAAACAAATGGCATCTAAATTTTCAATACAATACTTTATTTTTTCATCCTGAGACTTCCTGCTCCCTGGACCTTGCCTCATCCATCCTCTTCTTTTCCTTAATTTCCTTCTTTTTTAGCCACACATTAAAGTAATAGATTTCTTCTATGATTTCCATGGCCAATTTTCACTTTTATTTTAGGCATGATTAAAAAATATTGTCTCAGTATGAACTGGGGAATCTCATCCAATGAGATTCTCTGTCTTTTAAAAAAAAATCTATTCTATTGCTTTGTTTTCTCTCTCTTTTTTGACTTGAACATTTGATGGAGAAAACAATGTAAAGAATGAGGGGGAAATATGGCTATATAGCTATCTATTTTCCAGTCTTTTCCCCTCTTTGTGCTCTTGGATAGTCTCCTTGCTCTGCTCACTGATATGCAACAATTTAAGAATATTTAAGAGAAAATAGCCATTTCTTTCTGCATTCTCCTCCTTCCTCTTCCTTTTTTTGTTTGATTTACAATGTTTGCAATTATATTTAGTTCTCATGAGAAAATTTTTGCTTTTATTTGGGCTTTTTTAAACCTTTGCAAATAGTTCTCGTATTGTGCCATTTTGGTGTAAATCTTTTTACTATTCATTAGATGAGTCTGCTCCTATGAATAATATGATTCACGTTAAAATCCAACAGTGATTAGTCCCAAGTAAACATGACTAGCCATGGAATAAGATGTGTTTTATTCTAAGTTGTCAGACTATATAGATGTTAATTTCCAATTGTATTTCCATTCCAATGACTTATTTCCTCTGTTATAATAAAATACATCCACAAATATAGTATATGTAAAAGAATTATTCACATCTTCAAAGGGCACTTCAATGATAGCTGAGCGCCCTCCATGTTGCTTTTGTTCCTTTGCTTGCAATAGTGAAGAGACATTCAGAATAGAATTCTTTATTGGCCAAGTGTGATTGGAAACACAAGAAATTTGTCTTTAGTGCACATGCTCTCAGTGTACATAAAGAATTTTTTTTTGAGTGTGTTGGCAGGCCAGATATTGATGAGCGCTAGAGATTGCTAAAAGAAGACTTTGTGACAACACTGACCTGCACTTAATAGTGACTAGAAGAGGCTTCTGTGGAAGAGCAATGCAAAAACTTCTTCCAGCCCTGCAAGTTAACAGAAGTAAAAAATAAACAGGAGGCTTTGAGACATTAGTATATCACAGATGTCAAATATTTCAGGTCGCTACAATAAATTGTTTCACTTTGTTTTTAGGATTGGATTGGGCTAATATTGCAGAATGCGTAGAGTGGATGGAACCATTTTTCAAAGTAGCAAAAAAAATACCAGTGAAATTGAAAAATTTTAAGAAAATTGCAGTGGAAGATAGACATAACATACAAACCCATACAAACTATTTGGATATGTTGGTAAGAATGAATTTTCCCTCTTTAAATATCTTTGGTCTTCCATTGTGATTATACTTTCTTTGAATTAGAATGCTTCTTTATGTTTTTCCTACCTAAAGTAGTCATTTGCTAGTGGTATGCACTTTCCTATGGTTCTAAGATGGCAAAAATCATATTTCCATCTACCATGGTCTGGACAAGGCCTACAACACTGTGGTGAGGAGTACCTGTAATCTAAAGAACAGTAATTGAACTAGCCATGAACAAAAGGGTTGTCAGCAGAAAATGTTAAGAGCATATGGTCATCTGAGGAGACTTCTATCTTCAGGTCCAGCTGCTGACAAAGCATGCAATAATTTGACTAGCATTATGAATTTTAAACTAGCTGCTGATTTAATAATGCCTAAATGATGACTTAGTAATTTGAATACCATGATATGAAATTATTTTTGCAAGGAATGATCATCAATAGGCAGCTTATAACAACCCTTTGAGATGTGAAAGCCAGTGTGGTGGTGTGGTGAAAGTGTTGGTCAAGATCCAATGAGACCCAAGTTAAAATCTCAGCCCCAGCAGCTCTCAGTGACTTTGGACCATTCACTCCCTTTTGGCCCAACATACCTTGCAGAGCGATTATTTCACCTTTCCAAAGAGGTGACACAAAGAGGCTAGGAAGATTACCCCACCCCCCTTTCATCACAATAATTTGTTTTTTATTGGATAGGATGAAATTAACTATGAAGTAGCAGTACCCAGTCAGCTATCACCGGTATCTACGGGAGGAATAATAACTCCTCCAAAGAGCTCTGAAAAGTGAAAATGCTGTGTGCGAAGACTGGGTTCTTTGTTAAGACTGAATATGCACACAGCTTTCACACTTGATGTGGCTGAGAAGACTATCAGGATGCAACTGAAGGACATTCACATGCAGCTGGCCTGGATCTTTGACATTTGAAGCCCAATGAGGCCTAGAGAAATTGGATTTCTTCTGATTAACTAAATTCATAATTAACTATGGATTTTTAACTTAAAGCTGTCTTAAGAAACTTTTAATTTTTTAACAGGTGCAAATGAATTGGTCAAACTTAGTTATTTGTGAATTTAATAGAACTGTTTTCACCAATTTTCTATTGGTATATGCTGGTTTTGCATAGGATAAAACATTATTCTGACCTGTGTTGATAAAACACTTGAGTGAGGAAATTTGAATCTAAGGATTCAACAAAGTGAGTCACTTTTCAGTTACTAAGCCAATGTTCCTACTGCCATGCACTTATTAATATAACTAAGGAATAACAAATTGCCTTAATATAATAAAGCATGAGTAGGGAATGCAAAGACTGAAAAACTTTACTTTTAGAGGTAAAGAAGTAGTTTAAGAATTTTCCACTTAAACTGGAACATCTCCAGTGAACAGCTGCCATATCCTACCTCTTTCCTCATGAAGTGCTACTATATATTCTACAAACTAGCTATCTACAATGCAAGAAAAACAAAGACTGGATTGCAGTAAGGGCAGCTTGAATGCAAAGGAGAGCTACACTCTGAATAGTAGGCCATTCTTCATTACAACTTACATCTATTTTTTTCACATGCAATACACAGCTAATCTAATTCTGTATACTTGTGCAAAAATGAGGGATTTTATGTTTTATAAATAGGACAATACCACACAGTATGTTTATAAATATGTATTATAAAAAATGCTCATGTTAAATAAAGTGTTGAAATATCTTGCAATGGACAGTTTTCTTCTTATATTGCAAAGGAAAATAAGTTTCTAAAAGTAAAGCTTTGCCATTGCTTGAAGGAACTTCTTTTTTCGTCTTTGAGCAGCAAGCTGAAGTACTTCTTCTGGGTTGCTAGAATTCAGTTCAGTCTGCCCAATAGCTTTAATCTATATGTCCAAACATCAAGAAAAACTCAGGTTAGTAATACGTTCTTATTCAGCGATTTTGTCAATGGGGGAAAAGGGTGATTTTTAAAAATATAATGGTTTCACACACAGACCACTGTGATATCTTCTTAGAAATTCCTTTCAATATATGAAACTGTAAGAACTTACGGCTATCTGTTTCTTGTCTGTTTCGCCTCGCTTGTGATGAAGATCTGAACACCGTTTAGGAAACTCCAGCAAAGAGTCCTCTAAATTCTTAAGACGTAAGATTATTTGTATAGCAGTTTAAAATTCTTTATCTTTACTTTCCACTCTGTTATTAGAAACAGTTTCCTTGCACCTTCTGTGAGCCTAATTCTTCCTCTGGCAAAATGAGCAAGGTCAAGGTCCTAATCTTTTAAAATGTAGCTATTTTTAAATAGAGAAAGGATTTCCTTATTTTGTGCTATCTCCCTGCTATATTTATAAATTCAATTACCATTACCAGTTTAACTAATAGCCAATTACTAAAGCCATTCTGGTTGCAAATCAGTCCCATGCAGCTTTTTAAAATAAAAGGATACACGTCAAGTATTCCAAGATAGTAATATCCCATATATAATCATAATAAGAATCCATAGCATCATGGCTGAAAAACAGGGTTTGAGTTATTTTTATGCCATTTATGTAGTATAGTTATTTGGCAAATGAAACTCTACAAATCTTGTTTACCTGTTTTGCTCCTGAAGTGCTTTGAATGCAGTTTTATAATCTACTTCTCGTAGAAACTGGCACAAAATTGCCACCTGGAAGAATAATGGTTTTCTAATATATAAATTCTTGTGAGATTGTTATGTCATGATTTATACAATAACACTGCACTCCAGATGAATGCAGTGCAGGCCTGTTTTGGTAGTATTTCCCTCTTCACAATTTTCCCAATTAATAGATGTGATATTCTTACCTGTGTATGGCAATTGAGGAGAGAGCAGCATTTTATCATTCGTTTAATCACCTATAGAGAAATATGCAAATTAAAGAATACCTACAATTTATCCATTTACCTGGTACAGTTGCCTAAATGGAAAACAATGAATACAAGTCATATTGCTTAACGATTGTTTTCTGCTTCACTATTAATAGCGTAAGCAAAAACAAACTCTTAGAAACCAAATATGTCTACCAATGTTCCATTGACTTCACTTGCTATAAATTGTTCCATTATTATCTTGGCTTCTAGTCTGGTTAGAATTACAGTAGATAGCTGGCTTCTGGAACTGCCAAAAATATTGAAGAATCTTCTGCATCACATCTGAAATTACAGATTAATATACTGCTGCTACTAAAAGGCTCAAGATGACAGAAAGATACACTGTACAGTGCCAGATTGCTAAATATTAAGCCTTCTAATTAATTTGCAATACTTGGTGGGTTTATTATGGAATATCAGAAATCAAAGCCTGAAATGCATTCAAGTGTACGTTGAAAGAGAAATGCCCGTCCTATAGACCAGAGGTCCCCAACCTTTTTGACCTCAGGGACCACCAAATTCGTAATTTTAAATCCTGGGAACCACCAGTATGAATCCAGTACGCCACTCGCTGTAGCACCTGGACTCCCAGTGACGGGATGGAGTCCTTCAGGCACTTGGCTCGGCCACCTGTTTGAGCAACCTTAAATACTCAATTTGGATCTGTTTCCCACAGAAAACAAAACACCGGGATCTCTCATCTCTCTCTCTCGCTCCCCCTCATTTCTTTCTATCTCTTTCTCTCTTTCATCTCTCTTTCTCATCTCTTTCCATCTCTCTCTCATCTCTCCCCCGTCTCTCATCTCTTTCTCTATCTGTCTCTCTTTCATTCTCTCATCTCTCCTTCTTTCTCTGCCTGCCTGTCTCTCTCATCTCTGTCTGTCTGTCTGTCTGTCTGTCTGTCTGTCACACGACTGGCCCATTGGTCAGTGGGAGCAGCTCATCCACCTGGGTGCGCTGCGGACCACCAAAATTTTCTCCCAGACCACTGGTTGGGGACCTCTATGTAGACCATTCCTAGAACCCAAGAGGGGAAAGGACCTATCTGCCCCAGCATGAAGTAGCCAACAGACACTGGGCAGTTCTTGTTCTCCTGCCAACAAACAACTGATATTGCCACCAAAGCTGTTATTTGGTGGCTCTGCTCACTAAGGGAGACTAGGAAGGTCTGTTCATTGGACTATCGTGCATTTTATGACCTGTCGCCCAGGAGGCCTGGGCTCACAAATTAGTGACTGTAATAATTCTTTCATGCTCATAGTTATCCGTGAGTCAGGCGGCCTTGTAAATGAATAAATAAATGTTTCAAAGCTCCTTTTTAGCTCTCTACAAAAGCTATTTTCTCAGTTATTCCTGATGAGGGCAATGTTTAAGAGGTGGGATCAGCAAGCAGAATGCTACTCAAAGAAGCAAAGTAGTAACCTTCAAGCAGGTCAATCCAAAGGTTAAAAGAATGTTTCAGGAAGTGCTTTGAGATTTGACCAAGATGGGGAGTGAACCCATTGATTCAAAAACAGCCACAGTTCTCTTCCAACACGAAACCCACCAAGTATTGTTTACATGAACAGAAGAAAACCAGAGATTACTATCGATCTTTCCTATCCTATCATTAGCTCTTTAATTTTTAAAACTTGTTCTGGGCTTTGCACATTTATAAGTAAGAGATTAGAAGTTCTGAGAATGATAGGTTTAGGAGTGTATTAATTAATTCATTATCTCTTTAAAAAACCCACATTCCTGTGGTAAAGATTCCAAACATAGATTAAGTGGATTAAAATGAGTTTCAAAACCTATGAATAATTAAACTAGAAATAATAAAAGCAAAAATGAGAGCCAGTACGGCTAAGGAGAAGCAGGCCTAACTGCAGGTAGAAGCAGGGGTGCCGCAGGAGGGGCCGTCAAGGTCACCTCCTCGGCCTTTTCTGCCTCCCCTCCCCCTCCATGGACGGACCCAATTAAAAGCTTCAGGAAAGGCAATAGGTTAAGTCTGACATTCAGCCTGTCCTATTAGGTACTTTCTAGATATGCAGAAAACAACCCTGTATGTGGCCTTCTGGAATCATCTGGTTTTGAAGAGCTAGCTGAAGAAATGGTAAAAAAGTTGATGCAAGGAAAGAATTGTGGAAAGTGTGTTTCATAGCTGAATTCTTGGAAAATCAGCCTTTCAACGGAACAGGGCTGGGAAGACTTTACAAAGTGACTTGGTGGTGGCAGCTGGCTGCGCCGAGTAGCCTCCTTCTGATCCAGGTACCTTGAAATGTCTTTCCTGAGGGGATGTTCTTGAACTGCCCATGTTCTCCTTTGTTCCACTGCCCCACAGCCATGTGGGGCTCTTGGAGCATGAAGCATCTCCATGATGGTCTTACCCGAGCAGTGTTCGGTCTTAACCGAGCGGCTAAAAGCCTACACACATGGCAACCAAACTGGGTATTACCTTGAGGTAAGATGGGTGGTCTAGAAGTTTCATAAGTAAATAAAATAAATAAATTTTGCATCCTTCACGGTCAAAAACTACAGAGGGAGCTACTTCATTCCTTATGATGGGAAGGCAAAAGTAAGGAGGAGGAGGAGGAGAGCCCCTTCCTTGGCCTCCTCTTTGGCTGCCCCTCCATCCTTGGCTCCCTGCATGGCCTGGGAGCAGCAGCTGCAGAGAGGAAGGGGAGAGGGGAGGGCGGGAGCATGGGGAGTAGACCCTTTGCTGAAGCCAGCCCAACTGGCTCAGGAGTTTTCTTGCCTCTTTCTAAGCACAGGAAAGCCAAACACTCAAACTCTAGGATGCTTCATTCTAAATTAGGCCACAGGTTTTAATGAACGTTTACCACATAAGTCCTTCAAAATCAGAAGGAGTTAAAAATCAGGCAGTACTTTTAAAAAGCTCTATTTTAACAGAGATAAGAACCACCAGCAAGTTATGGGATTGCTAATAAGACATCAGTCTTGGAAGTCGTGGTGACATGACACCTACAATCTCAAATAGGAGCGACTTTCTCATTATCCTTATTCACAATTTCAGGAATGGGATCTAAAAAATACAATTTAACTGAAGTTAAAATGGCACTTTGAGAAAAGCAGCGTGTCAGCGTTCCAAGTAAACTCTCCATCTCTTCCAGGAACTCACGCCAGAGTAATGACTTATTTAGAGAATCATGTTGACACATCTGGGTAAAACCCGAATCTACTCTTCCGGGTTTTACCTTCCCGTAACCAAACTTTTAGTCCCTCCTCTTACACCCACAAGTCCATCCCATGGCCCAATCCACGCTCACTCCTTTGGCGCCATCTCTTTCACTCCCGCCTTGCAGGTGCAACCGTGAACTTTCAAAGGAGTGTCTGTTATGTCTACTCCTCTATTCCCCCTCCAATATTCCAAGGCTCACTATGTGGCAGACCGGGTGCCATTAAAATAGCACACATGTGCCTCTCGCTCTGACACAGCGGTTTGTAAGACTGACGGAATGAACGTCTTCCATGCAAAGTTATCCTTTTGAAATGGGTGGCAATTCTTGGTCTTTTAACAGCTTAGACAATTTGGTTCTGGTTGCTTTCTTTGGAGAGCTGAGGAGAAAGTGCACGACGGACACCCTGTTTGAGTGTGGATGGTGAAGCAGGTATGCTTACAAGTTCTCCCCCCACCCCATTTTACTTTCCCTCTTTTATATTTATTTATTTATTTTATTATTTATTTTATTGTTTCAATTTATACCCCGCCCTTCTCCTGGGACTCAGGGCGGCTTACAGGGTGCGATTAAAAGACAATATATACAATTAAAATTAAATTAAATTAAACCCTGAGATAAAATAGTTAAAAATTTA
>JANHFQ010005985.1:8552-18799 GCA_032468035.1 Aparallactus werneri | reverse complement strand
CTATACCGGACATACAAAGAAACAAACAAACTAACTAACTTAGGAAGGCTCTGTTTTATATATATAGATTTAATTTATTTATAATTCAATTTATATACCGCCCTTCTCCTGAGACTCAGGGCGGTGTACAGGGCACCGTATGTTAGCATGCTGGTTTAATTAACATGCATGCTTTTGTTTATGATTTTCCACAATGTACATGTTTTCAATGTTTGCAGGTTGCTTTTTTTAACTTGCATGAGAAATTTTGAAAAATGCAGATCCTGAAGGATACTTACAGTACATCTCTTGATCCAACTATCAATAAATCTTATTCATACGGACGACCACAGGTGATCACAAAATAAAGATGGTGACCACCATCAAACGATAACATCCTTGTCCTTGCAATGCATGTTTAAAAGGAAAGGTTGTACTATCATAAAGGAGGGGGGTTTACCATAACACCCCCCTCCTCCATTTTGGATGCTCCCATTTGATGACTTTACAAGTGAGAAGACAAGCACAAGCAAGGTATTTTTTTCCCATAACAATTTCTAAGAAATATTGCAAGAGAACCGAAATTCCTATAACTTGAGGGTAATTTGACACATTATTCAAGAAGCAGCTTCATTTACTACTAAGTACAAACAACAATCAAAGCATCAATTCTCCATGAACCCATTTACTAAGGCTTAGAATAGGCTGATCACAATTTTCTCTGCTTTTCATTTGTTCAATAAGAAACCACTTTCTAAAAAGGAGGTGGAGAAAAGAATAATGCTACCCCTCTGCAAAGGGAGATTGTTAAAACATTCACTTTCCCAAATTAAATTGTGTATGCTGAATGATTTGCTGTTGAAAGGCTGGGAGAAGAAAAGGATTCTGGCTGCCTTCAAGCCTCTTGTGCTATTTATTTTTTATTTTGTGTAATATTTTTACCTTGCCCTTTAGACAAAAGAACCCCCAGGACTTGTGAAAATGTAATAACAAAGGAAAAAGCCCCCACAGACTCCTGGTTATATTGTTTAAAAAAATGAAATAGGAAAAGAAAAATAGGAATGCAAGCACATACAGAGAAATATATTACGCCCTTGTAATGACCAGCTTGAAATGAAGCAGTTTGGGGGAAGGAGCAGGAACAAATCAAGGAAGAGTTACTAAGTCAAGATAAAAAGGCACAGTCAGATGCAATAACTATAGACCAGGGCTGTCAAGCTCCCACCCCATAGGCCGGATGCGTCACGCACTGGCCACACCCACAACCGGTTTAGCAAGGGGGGGGGGGAAAGTCCCATTATGTCATATGACATTGCCATGACAACATGAATTTGACACCCCTGCTATAGACAGCCTTCGACCTACAACCATTCATTTAGTGACTATTTGAACTTACAACAGCACAGGAAAAAGTGACTTATGACCAGTTTCCACACTTACAACCATTGTAGCATCCCCATGGTCATGTGATCAAAATTTTGGACGTTCCCTTGGCAACTGGCATGCATTTACAACAGTTGCAGTATCCCAGTGTCATGCGTTCACCATTTGCAACCTTCCCAGTTGCCTTGCAACAAGCAAAGTCAATGGAAGAAGCCAAATTCACTTAACAACCACTTAACAACCACTTAACAATTGTAGCGAATTGCTTAATGGCTATGGCCAAAAAAAAAGGTCATAAAATGAGGTAGCATAATTCACATAAGAACTGTCTCACTTAGTTGAGCTCAGTTGGCATTATAAACCTGTGACAATTCTCCAAACTTTTCTGTACATACTTAATCTGGAATTATTCTGCCTTGATATATTTTTTTTTCTTCTGTAGAAGTAAGCACCGGATCCAAAGACACTGAAGAAGCATTGAGTGTTCACAAGAAGATGATTGTGGGGAAAGGAGCAGAGCTGCAATTTTCCAGGATGTGCTTGCAATGTGCATTCATCGTACAACTTCTGCAATAGTGGACCGTTGGGTTTTTCTTTATTTATTTGCAACACCATCTTTTATATAAGATTTATATTAAATTAAGATTTATATTTATATTATATTAGCTTGGTACCCGGCTTTGCCCAGGTAGTCTGGTACAGTGCGGTCAGGTGGAGTTGGCTTATCCTCACCCCACCGGCTCTGCCCAGGCGAAGCTCCCCTGTCGGCGGCGGCTGTGGCTCTCTCCTCCATCTTTGTGGCTGTGGCACTCCCTGCTGGCATGCTCATCCCCTGCAGCTTCCTCTCACTGCCTGGCCTTCCCCGGAGGCAACGGGACACTGAAGTAGCTTAAAAGCATTGTAGTTATAAAATAATTCCAACCAAGCTATTTACTGGTAGAAAAACTTAATTGCTGTAATGGTGGGGAACAGCATACATATTACGCTCTCCCAGAAAACCTGTGTCAAAATGTTAAAATGAGTTGCTAATTATCTCCTGCATATTCCCTCTCACTTTGGGTGGATATTACCTAAGCACCACGTTTGAATCTTAGTTTGTCTACTCGAAATTCTTGAACAAGCTGGGAGAAACTGGGGGGAAGGAGACACCTTCTGCAGAAAGCATGAAGTGACTTTAAAACAAACAATATAGATTATATTTTCTTTGCATTTAAAAGTGTAGGCCCAAGGTCGTTAAAAAGGGACTTGTCCACAGCCTATTTTCAGTAAGCATTCTTTAATGGAACAGAATAACACAGTTAGAAGGGACCTTGAAGGTCTTCCAGTCCAACCTCTTCCTCAGGCAGGAAACCCTATCCAATTTCAGACAAATGGTTGCCCAATTCCTTCTTCAAAACTTCCAGTATTGGAGTATTCACAACTTCTGGAGGCAAGCTGTTCCAGTGTTCTAACTGTCAGGAAATTTCTCCTGAGTGCCAGGTTGCTTGTCTTCTTGATTAGTTTCCATCCATTGCTTTTAAAAGGTGAATGACACTTTTCTTCCATTCTCCTCCAAAGCTGTTGTTTCCCACATGCATTCCATTCCTTCCACCCATTCCTAAATGGGTAGGGATATAGTTCCCATCTGCACTCTTGCATTTATGGAACATAGAAGATAGAATAAAAGGGTTGGACCTTGGAGGTCTTCTAATTCAAACCCCTTGTCAGCATTCCAATTAAACTCTCTATCTCATCCAAGAACTCACAGACAAAGTCCATCAAAGTAAGGATTTATTTAGAGAATCACGTTGGCACAAACTGACTGACACCTGAATCTACTTTTCCGGGTTTCACTTTCCCATAACTTTCAATCCCTCCTCCTGCACCCACAAGTTAATCACATGGCCCAATCCACATTCATTCCTTTGGCGCCATCTCATCCGTTTCCACCTTGCAGGTGCAGCTACAGGACTTTCAAAGTCCTGTTATGTCTACTCCACTACTCACAAACAACTTTCCCCCTCCCAAATTCCTAGGCTCACAGTGTGGCAGGCTAGAAGTAATTAAAATGGCTTACACACACAGGGTGGCTCTGACACCCCTGCTCAAGCAGGAGACCCTATACGATTCCAGTTAAGTGGCTGTCCAGTCTCTTCTTCAAACTTCCAGGGATGGAGCACCCACAACTTCTGAAGTCAAATCCTTCCACTGGTTAATTGTTCTTCTTGTCAGGAAATTTCTCCTTCATTCTAGGTTGGATCTCTCTTTAATCACCTTCCATTCATAGCTTCTTCTTTTACCCTCGGGTGCTTTGGAGAATAAGCTGACCCACTTTTATTGACCCCTTTTCCCTGTAACAGCCCCTCAAGTCCTGGAAAATGGCTATCGTATCACACCTACCAGTCCTCCCCTTCTTTGTCTGCAATATGCAATATTCTGGCCATACCAGTGAGGGATATTTTATTTGATTCCCTTCCCTCCTTATAAAATCAGTTTGTCACTTTTAGGAGCGAATAAATATGTATGTGTGTATACAATATGCATGTATTTATATCTTCTCCTGAAGCGAGAAAGTCAGAAAATGAATGCTATGATTCCAAGGTGGCTTTGCAAGACAATGTTAACTATTTGCACCCATTTTGATGTTTCAGCAGGAGTGAGACTTTTTTTTTTCTTTTTCTTCCAATTTTCATAGTGCTGTATTGCAATTTTTAAGTTAACCTTAAACAAGGGAAACTGTTCCTTTCAGAGGCCAAGAAACAACTGCACTATTACGTGTTTTTTTTTCCTACTTCCTCCTAGGAGTTTCCTTCTGTATTATTAAAAATCAGACCTTACAAAGAAAAAGAGAGAGAGAGAGAGAGAGAGAAGAAAAACTATCTTATTTATTGTGAGCCATTACACTTAAAGTCATGTAGATTCCTTTAGGGCTGCCAAAAGGTGAAATTGACTTTTTAAAAGAATGTATTGCTGAAAAGTGCAGGATAGGCAGTTTCTTTGCCCCTCCAAGTAGAAAAAAAAAACCTGAAAGGGACAATTTATAGCCAGTTTTAGATTGTTAGCTGAGGTCAGGAATCGAAAGTCCAATAAGTGTCCAGTCTTTGCAATCACATCAAACTTGTTTAGAAGCCAGCATATAATAAAATGATTTGGTATTTGGACAACAATGTGACTTGGGAGGAGAAATATTTTTCTTCTATTTCTTTTATTTCTTTGATTTTATTTCACATTTTCATACAAACTTAACAAATGCACATTTTTCCAATCAATAGAGGAACAAGAACAGAGTGATGAAATAAATGGGACTCAGGCTGTTTGGGGCAATATTATTGACTCTGTAAACCGCTTAAAGAGAGTTGTACCGCTATGAAGTGGTATATAAGTCTAAGTGCTATTGCTATTTAAAAACAAGCAAGCAAACACACACACACACACACACACACACACACACACACAGGTTCTAATTCCCCTCTGATGTTATAATAAAGAAAATCAGTGTGCTCTCCTAATTAGATTTTGAAATAGGAGTAGCGAGAACTGGGTATCCCCTTCCCCTTGCCTTCAAAAAATTCACTCTGAGCCAGTTTATTCTCCAAAACCTGTGAACCTCCCATGGTGATTTTTTTGGGAGGGAAAATAAGAGGACAGAGCATTCTGTATATACCTTTTTGAACTCCTGAAAAAAAAAAGTCAGGATACAAATCTAATAAATAATGCAGTGACACATCTAATCTATATCTATAAAAGAGAAGCCCCCCCAAAAGTATGTTTGTATGTCGTTTATACAAATCCACATTCCTACACCAATTTTCCCCAAATTTTCAAGATAGGTTCCTTACCCTTGCGAAACGGTCACTGTCAGGGTCTGGAGTCCGTGGGGTGCCTCTTTCAACCCCAAAAAGGGGGCAAAAGAGACAACACCTAGGAAACTACAACTTCAGAGGCACTGCGCATGATCAGCAACAAGCCTCAAATACGCATGACCAAGCGGTAACTGCCTCAGAAATAATACAAAATGGCCCCGACCCCACGGAACATGGACGCATAGGATAAAAGTAAGTCAAATCACCTGTTCCCGGGGGTTCACAAAAAGCTTCACTGACAGTAATGGACTTTCTTCTCATAAAATTAGACCCATGGGGGAAAACCACTTGGATCCCTCGAATTTGGCTCTCGGAAATGCTTTGACTCCTTCACCTCATTCAATGGCTCTGGCCGTAGCTTTCGCGGGGCGCTGCAGAAGACGGATGGCAGGGAAACCCTGGGACCCGCTCCCCCCCACGAAGATCTGGAGTAGCAGATCCCACCTGTCACTCTGCCAAACCGCCTGGGAGAAAGAGGAGCGCTACCCAGGGAGCTATGCTGGCTGAAGATGTGTGTTGTGCATGTGCGTTTGTGCGTGTTACACAATAGCGCTCACCCCTTTTGATTCCATCTGCTTTCACTTTCCATCGTCCGCAGGGCTGAAAACCTGACTTCCCGGTTCCCTCCGCCTCCGGGGCTTTTGTCCACTGACCCAACGCTGCTCTCTCTCGCCTGCAGAGAAAGAAGTGGAGAAGCAGGAACAGCAATTTTAATGTTCCTGCACGTCTCCAATTCTTCTGAAAGAGCAGGCAGGTGTTATAGCCAGCTGTGTGTTCAGTTGCCCGGGACAGCAGCGCGAGCAAAGGCACAGGCCGGGCTCAAATGCAATGTTTCTTCTTCAGCACTCTGCAACCAGAAAAAGAGACCACAGCAAGCCATGCGGCAGAGTCACCGGGCCACTCTGGCTGCTATGGTTGGGTAAGCTTCATGCCGCTGGAGGTTTGGTCGGTAGGGAAAAAGAGACGCCCGCGACATATGCCGTGCGGCTTTAATGGAGAGAGGCTACAAGCAGGGACTCTTTTTTCCCTGCATTGCCCCTTCCAGATCGGACCCCCCTTTTAGGAATTATGACCGTTTTGCTCCTTCTGGTATTAGTGGCAAATACTGGAGCAAAACAGTGAGCCAAAGCGCTGGTTATTCCCTTTTTTTTCCTTCTCCTTTATTTCTCTAAAAATAATAATAATAAAAATTCGAGCGAGCAGCCATAACAATGCCATAACAGGTGACTTCCTGTCACAGTGCAAGACAGCTGCTCTTCAACTGTGACAGGAAAAATGACAGCCGGTGGAAATGACACAACAGGGGGAAGATAATGAAGATAACAAGATGAGGACCGGAAACATTATAAAAAGGAGGAGGGGGAACAACATGATCAATTGAAGGACGAAGAGGACAAGGAAAGAAGATTAGGAAAAATGGGGAGGGTGAGGAGGGACAAGAAGAAAAAGAATATATACCCGAGGAAGAGAAGTAAGGAAGGAAAATGGGAAAGCAAGGAACACAGAGGCGGGACATGAGGGAATGAGGGAGGAAATAACGAAGAAGAAAAGAAGGAAGGAAGATGGAGGGGAAGACAGGGGAGATAGGGAGGGAGCAAGATGGCATTCCCATAAATACGCACCCGGGCAAGGCCGGGCCATCAGCTACTAGTCTATAAACATCATGCAAACAAGGGTGGATTTTTTTCTCTGTTTTTATTATTTAAATACAAAAACAAAAAATAAAAGAATACAAATGTATAAAAGGGGAGAGCTGAAAAAATATACAACAGATGAGATGGGAGAATGAAGTTGGTGGGGAGCCCTCTTTATAATTTTTTAGACTTTTAAAAAAATATTTATTTTTTCACTATTCTTTGACTATGTGTATTTTACTTTTACTTGTTGGGATTTTTTTTGCTTGTATGTATTATTTAATCAATAAAAAGAGAGGTTCAAACAACTTCAAAAATTTCTATAGGCTTTTAAGTGACATTCTTTTTAACAAGAAATATTTTTGAAATGAATTCATTGCATTTATGTTATTAGAGATGCAATGAAATTTATACTTTATTTAAATCTATTGTTCTATTTTGGTAAAAAGCAATTACATATATTAACTTCTCTTTGAGATTTAATATTTGCTATCACATGAGAGTTGACTTCTGGACAAAAAAAACCATGAACTTACATGTCAAAAGACTTATTGTACAATATTGGAAAAACAAACATATGGCTCAAATTATTCAATGGTTTGCAGAATTGATTAATGTGGATAATTATGATTTCAGTCTATTGATATCTGTGTGACAAGCAGCGGGCCTTTGATTGCCTGGTTGCACCCAGCATTTTTATATCATTAACCATTCTTGCTGTCAGCCCTTCAAGGTTTTTCAGATCAGGAAAAAGACGCCATAAAAAAACTAGAACGATACTTGATTGAGTTAGTAATATAACAGAATCCTGCAAGTCTGCAGACTTCTTCTCCTCTTAGACCCAGAGAGTCAGGGAGGAGCCAGTCTGAATCCCTTCCAAATAATTTCCCCAGGGCTCAAGGAATGCATCTGAGCCTGCAAAAATTGTGGGTGCTCCAATGCTGGAGGTTTTAAGAAGAAATTGGACAATCATTTGTCTGAAAAGTTAATAGTTTTTGCTTGAGCAGGGGGTTGGACTAGAAGACCTCCAAGGTCCCTTTCAATGCTGTTATTCTGTTATTCTGTTTAAGGAACTTGGGGTGGTAGATGCAACACCAGTTGCAAGACTTGTACACCCAGCCTAGATTAATATTACAGATGGATTCTTAAAACTAAGATGAAGACAGTGTGATAAGAAATGTCTAATATTATGAAGAGGGGCTCAATTCTGTCATCCAGGTTTCAAAAGAGGTCATCTATAGGAACAATCAATATTATTTCCATCCCATATCCAACCCTGAATCCTGACCAGATAATGCTCTTCATATCTGATCCTCTGTAGACCATGTCCCTCCACATTCTGTAGACTCTTTCTCAGAAAGACAGAATTGAGAACTGGAGAGAAGTTCATCAGGTTCCACAAGATCAAAACAATCCCAGATTACAGTAGAAGGCAGAGTCTTAATCAAATAGCCTAACTGCCCAATAGAGGTCCAGATGCAAGCGAATATGAGTAAAAACATACAATCATCACAGCAGCCCGCAAATATTTATTTATTTATTTATTAAATTTATACCCCGCCCTTCTCCTGGAACTCAGGGCGGCTTACAGGGCGGCATAAAATACAAATATATACAATTTTAAAACTTATTAAATCAAGCCCTAATTAAAACACTATTAAAATACTTTAAAAGCCCCCCCTCTAATTAATCGAGGCCGGCCTGTTGGAATAAGTGGGTCTTCAATTCCTTGCGAAAGGAACGGAGGTCGGGGATTATACGGAGGGCTGGTGGCAACTGATTCCACCAGATAGGTGCCCCCACAGTAAAGGCCCTACCCTTGCACTCTACAGCCATTGGTTCCCTAAAGAGGCCGTCCCTGTGGGAGCACACTGGGCGTTGGGACGCTGGCACCAGATGTTCCCCTAAATAAACCGGCCCCTTTTTTTATACATTTCTGGTGTCATATGCCAATAGTACATCAAAAAGTTATAACCAAAATTTTTAGCGTATTTGATCATACATTCTGCTCTATTTTACCCAAAAGTGTTTTTCAAAATGCAAGCTGGACTTTGATTTTCCTTGAAGATGTTTCACTTTTCATCCAAGAAGTGAAACGTCTTCAAGGAAAAACAAAATCCAACTGCCTTTTGAAAAAGCACTTTTTCAACCATGACCTGGATGACTAAGAATCTCCAACACATCTACATTTTAGCAATTTTACATTCATCATTTGTGCATTCAATGTTCATTATCATAAATTCTTTTGTCTACTTTAAACCTTTCTAATAACTGAAAATAAGGGAAAGGTCTCCCTCTGCTATCAGTTGTTCTCTTGATTCCATTTTGTATCACCCTGATATCACCATATTATAAAAAAAGATGTAGAGACTCTGGAAAGAGTGCAGAGAAGAGCAACGAAGATGATTAGGGGCCTGGAGCCTAAAATATAGCAAGAACAGTTCCAGGAATTGGGTATGTCTGGCCTAGTGAAAAGAAAGAGTGACATAATCGCAGTGTTCTAATATTTGAAGTGCTGCCATAAAGGAGAGGGGGTCAACCCATTCTCCAAAGCACCTGAAGGCAGGACAAGAAACAATGGATGGAAACTAATCAAGGAGAGAAGCAACCTAGAACTAAGGAGGACAGTGAGAACGATTAATCAGTGGAAAGACTTGCGTCCAGAAGTTGTGGATATTGCAACCCTGCAGGATTTAAAGAAGAGATTGGACAACCATTGGTCTGAAAAGGTGTGGGGTTTCCTGCCTGAGCAATGGGTTGGACTAGATGACCTCCAAGTATCTTCTAACTCTGTTATTCTGTTATCCTTCACTTCCGGTGTACAATATCAGCATCTGTCTACCTAAGATTCAGAAAGCCACAAAGCACCTTCAGTAGCCACTTGATAGCTTGATCTTCCTTGAACCTACCCAATTTCCTTTAAAAACCATCCAAGTTGGCTGTCCTCATCACAAATGCTGGCAGTGAATTCCACACTCTTTCTCTAGGTACTGTGTCTTGTTTAAAAATGCCTTTCTTCTATTGATCTTAAATTGTGCATTTTAGTTTCAATAGATGACCTTGAGTTCTAAGGCAGTATGAGACAAGAAGACGTCTCGTTTGCGTGGTCGGTGACACAATTGTTCTTTATCCTGAATCATAGCTCCAATTACCTCTTTTTGTTCTAAGATAAAGATCCCAACAATTTCTGTATTGTCTCCTCATAGGGAACTGTCTCACCCAGCCCCATAATTGTATGTGGGTGGAACAGAGAAGAGATTTTATTGCTGTGATACCTAAAATATACTCTCCAGATGTTAATGTCTTTCACTGTAGTTTTATCGTATATTCTTACTAATGTATTGACATCTTACATTTATTTCCTTTATATTCATTCTTGGAAGTCTGTTTGCTATAATGACATAATATT
>JANHFQ010005977.1:41089-51971 GCA_032468035.1 Aparallactus werneri | reverse complement strand
CATTTTGAATATCATCATATTGTGTCATTATTTCATCACGAAGCTAACAATGATTCATCTAAGAAAACCTCTAATATAGTCTAATGAGATTGTTGTAACGTAGCTGGCTAGCAATAAACTACTGTTGAAACTCTTCATTTGCTTTCCTCTGACAACAACCAAATAAACAGGGATTAATATCAGACAAACAATCAAGCAAAAAACAATACCCGAAAGCAGGGCTGTCAAACTTGTGGTCCATGGCCCGGATGTGTCAAACACCACGCCCCATAAACAGTAACAAGACAAACTATTGTATATAAATAGGGGGCAAATTTCAGTAGCACTGATGAAGTTATCTAGTCAGGTAATGAAATGTCTGTAAATAAACAATCAAACTCAGAGCATCAAGGACTCTACATTGTATTTCTACTAATTTTTAGAAAATTACCTATCCACTTCAGCAAACAGGATTTGGATAATATACCAACAATAAAATATACTAGTTTTCTTTGAGTATAAGACTCACTTTAAATGTAATATTCCTCTTCCATTGAAATTCTCACTGCTACATACTTATCATAATACCAAAAATTCTTCATATGTGTATTTAATCATATAATTTTTGCTGGTTCCATTTCTGCATTATATTTGGCTAACTAAATAAGGCCCAACAGATATTGATTTATATATTATATAATTTTTAAAATTCAATCAAATTTCTAAGTATTTTCCCTTGTTTCTGTAACTTTTAAATACTGTGCTATTTATTTGAAGATACTGAAACCAATCAAATAACCTAAGCCTTTGAGAAGTAAGACTGTGAAAATTTATGAATTTCAATATTTTGAAATCTAAATAAATTATCTATTAAATTACTTTAGTTGTGCTCCCCTGTTCCTAAATTAAACTTTCATATATATTAATTAGCGATTAAAAAAAAAATTAAGATGATACATGATAATACTTAATATAATGATATATCTATTGTTCAATGCTATATTTTGTTGTTAGTTGCAAAGTCGTGTTCGACCCATTGCGACCCCATGGACAATGTTCCTCCAGGCCTTCCTGTCCTCTACCATCCCCCGGAGTCCATTTAAGCTTGCACCGACTGCTTCAGTGACTCCATCCATCCATGCAGTATACAGGTCCTCAATGGAAGGCAGGTTGGTAGCAATTGTTTTCTCTGCAGTTTTAATTATTCATTGCAGTCTGGGTCTGTCTCGCTTGGTTGCAGAGCCAAACCAGACTATTATAGAGGTGCAGGTGACAGACTCAATAATTCCTCTGTAGAACTGAATTAGCAGCTCTTTGGGCAGTTTGAACTTTCTGAATTGGCGCAGAAAAAACATTCTTTGTTGTGCTTTTTTATGATGTTTTTGATGTTAGATGTCCATTTTAGGTCTTGAGATATGATAGAACCTAAAAACTTGAAGTTCTCTACTATTGATATTGTGTTGTCTAGTATTGTAAGAGGTGGTTGTATAGGGTTTCTCCTAAAATCTACCACCATCTCTACAGTTTTAAGTGTATTTAGTTCAACATTGTTCTGGTTGCATCACAAGGCTAGTTGTTCAACCTCCCATCTGTATGCAGATTCATTGTTGTCTCAAATGAGACCAATCACTGTTGTGTCATCTCAAACTTCAGTACTTTGACAGAGGAATCATTTGAGATGCAGTCATTGGTGTATAAAGAGAAGTGGAGAGAGCACACAACCCTGGGGGGCTCTTGTGCTAATTGTACAGGTATCTGATGTGATTTTGCTTAGCATTATCTGCTCCTTTCTGTCAGTTACACACATATACAAGTGTGGTCAGGTACAACCAGCTGATTTAGTTTAGTTAGAAGAATATCTGGAATGATGGTATTGAATGCAGAGCTGAAGTCAACAAAAAGAACCCTTGCAAAGGATTTTGGAGATTCAAGATGTTGTAGTATATAATGTAGAGTCATATTAATGGCATCATTTGTTGATCTGTTAGCTCGGTAGGCAAATTGCAATGGGTCTAATAGTGAATCTGTGATGGTTTTCAGCTGGGCCAGCACAAGGCTTTCAAAGGTTTTCATGACTACAGACGTTAGAGCAACCGGTCTGAAGTCATTCAGTTCCTTGGTGGGAGTTTTTTTTGGTACTGGGATGATAGTAAAGAGAGATAGATGAAGAAAATGATAAAGATGAGGAGTGGGGAAGGTGAATTAAAAACTGGGTAAGAATTGAAGCACTACAGAAGATAAGAGATGATGGATAGAAACAATTGCCCTTTAAATATTAAAGTAGCTTGATTGTAAGCTGAAAGAGGCAGAAATAAAATTAGATAGGAGAAAAATTAGAATATAACCTTTTATTGAATGAATAAAAATAATAGATTAAAAGTTTACAGATGTTAGGCATCTTTTTTCTATGTATGTTTAAACAATATAATAAGGATTACTTAAATTTGAAAAATTAAAAGTTTACAGATGTTAGCCATTTTTTTTGTTTTGTGTGTGTTTAAACAACATGAGGATTACTTAAATTGGATAAATGTGATAGAGTTTACCAACATTGTTACTGTGAATTGAATCAATATGAATCATACCCAGAACCATATAAAATATTAATAAAAATATATTTAAAAAAGAAAAAAAGAACAGGTCAGATGCTGAAAGGGCAGATGAATCCTCTTTAGATGTTAACATGCAGATTTTCTTTGAAGATGGCTAAACTATGAGTAGATATGTGGTACTGTTTCTTTGCTAGAATTTGGGTTCCTAGCTTCAAAACTGATAGTATAATCACATGCATGGTGTGGGGTGGGGAGGTAAGACGGCTGCCTCTACTTTCCCAAACACATCTGAAAGTCTATATATTATTCTAGCAGTGTTGATCCTCTCTTGTCCTATAAAGGGAGTGGTCAACTTTCACTGCTAATCAGCAATGTTGGCACTTAGGAGAGGGAAAATGAGTGTTCCTTACTCCCACCATATACTGGTAACTGCATTGTGCAGCTGAAGCCACTCTGTTCTCAGTATAATGGGTACTTACAAGGAAGCAGTTACATAAAGTGTATTCACTCTGTCTAATCTTTGATTGTCAGTTGCAAAGGAACTGTGTGATGTAGTTCTGCCTGTTAGTAGTTTCAATAGTCATTGGACATTCTAGGCCTTGAGTAGGAAAGTTTCTGTACTGTTTCTATATCAATAAATTAGTAGCTACCACAGAATTTACAAGAGCTGAAAGCGTGGAATCTAAAATAATAATAGCAGGAGTAATTAAGAACGCTTGCCTGTTCTTATCTGCCTGAGCACTTTTAAAATAGTGGATGGTTCCTACTTAGATCTTTGGGGAGGGGTGGGGGATGGTACAGTTATCTCAAGGTACTGTCTGGAACTGAACTGGGCATTTGATGGCTTCATGCTCCACAAATTTAAAGTTCTGCATCTTGGTAGGGATGGTAGGGATCATCTAGCTGCTCTGATCTGTATGGGTTTGGATTCCAAAGAGGTCACTGGGAGGGGTGCTATAGGGGAAGTACGTTCTTTTTTCCTTTCCATTTCTTCTTTTCCTCCACTCTTCCAGTTGGACATTTATAATAGCAATAGCACATAGATTTATATACTGCTTATCAGAGCTATTACAGCTCTCCCTAAGTGGTTTATAGAGTCAGCATATTGCCCCGAACAATCTGGGTCCTCATTTTACTGACCTTCAGAAGGATGGAAGGCTGAGTCAACCTTGAGCCTGGTGAGATACAATCTCCCAAACTGCTGACAAGTCAACAAAGGTAGTCTGCAGTACTGCATTTAACCACTGTGCCACTGTGGCTCTTTTTTAATTATGCAAAGGTAATAAGAGTTTTTCCAGGGTAATTAGAGAGCCTTGTCTCATTAGCCCAACTCTCAGGTCATCAGTCAGCCCTCTGTGATTGTATGGTATCCCTAAAGTGTCTCTTGAGTATAGAAAGTCTTGGTAATGGTTCCGTATTTGGATTGTTCTCCTCAGTGAACAGTATTGCCCACTTGGCTGCTGTTTTCTTCAGCAAACTCAGTACCAAGCTACTTTGGTGCAATCAATGGAAAACTCCATTAATCTGCCTGCCATAAACATCTCACACTGAGCAACAAAACTGATCCTGTTCTCGCCACAATCTTTGGCAAGCTCCCATGAGAATGCAGAATCATTGGTTAAGCTGCTATCTGTTCTGTTGCCATGGGTTGAGGCAAATTCTACCCTAGTTGCTTAATTTGTTGTATCATGGAATTCTGTCATCTGTACATCTAGTTGTTGTTGGTGTTGTAATAAGGATCAGAGGCCAGGGTTAAATTCCTCTTTTTGAAAGAGAGTAGGAGACTTGCAAGATTGTTATCAGATTGTTATTTTCCACTGAAAAGAGGAAAAGCAAATTCTAAACTTTTAGTCCTCAAGTTATCCTTTATTCCCTTTTAAAATTTGATTTAGTGACTGTATGGCATCCCTCCCAGGTAACCCAGATAGGAACCATGTCTAAATGAGCTAAATTTACTTTATTGTAAAGCTACATTAATAGAATCTTGGAAGTCTGAAAGCACAAACTTCCAGCCATAACTCTAACTACTTAATCCACTAGGATGAGTCCTTTCTAAGTTTCTTTCTCTATTAAGCCACTGGAGGTTCCTGCCTCTCTCGTTTTGATTGTTTCCTTAGCATTCCCCAAGCTCATTTGCACATTCTATTACAGTATTTGCCGTTCTAACCTTCTATCTTATCCACATGGTCTTTTGCAAACTATAATCGGGCAGCAATGTTCTCTTTGGAGAATACTTTCAACCCTGCCAAGCACACTATTACTGTTTGTTGTTCTTTTGATAGTGGTCGCATGAATGCTTATCATCACCAATGCAAAAGAGGCCTTGAATTCCTTAGATGTTATGCATATGCTAGGCTTGTTTGCAACTTCCTGGACTAGTATTACATACCTTGCATTAGGTTTGATCTTGGTTGATTCACCACTCCTGAAGAGGGTAAAATGATATCGAATTGCCTCCCTTTCTACAAGTCCACCTGAGAGTGGTTTGGTAGAATCCAAACATATTGGAAATCATTTTGTTAATTTTTTCCATCTAGTTTCTGGAAGTCCTTGTCTGAGCCATGACATATTTCTACAAACCTGGATTGTAAAGATCAGATTTTGATAGTGAATAGAATTTTTTTCTATAAATAAGGCAGTAATTCCCATACTCAAATCTAATTATTATTCCATTGTTTGAAACACCTCACTCTCCTTTCCCCTTCAAATGAATTAGAGGCTCACTTATTGACTTGTAACCTACATGGCATGGAGCCAGGGAACCTAAGGAACTTGCCCATTACATCAGCCTATCCCACCCTGTCAGGCAGGGAAGGATATGTCAGTTAAAGAATTCCAGTTGGCAGGGTCCAGGAAAAGAGCTTCTCTGTTGTTACCCCCACCCTGTGGAATATTATCTCCCTGGAGATGAGGCAAGTCCTACATTCCTGGCCTTCCAAAAATGAGTTAAAACACAGTCTGCAGTCTTATATGAGGAACCCAAAAGAGTACCCAATCATGAGAGCCTGCCCTCAGCTTTTGTTAACTCTTTTTAACAGGTTTTAATTATTCTTACTTCATTTTATAATTTAAAATCTAAAACTTTAACGTTAACATTTTAATTTTTATATAGTCTTTTTATGTTTTGACATTTTATTGTACATTGCCAGTTTCTCTTTGAGGGAGATGGGCAGTTCAGAAATGTGAAAAACAAACAAACAAACATTTACCATACATATATGTAGATTTGGATCATTTTTCTCAATAAATCAATTAACAAAAATAAAGTTTTTGATTCATTTGTTTAACTGAATTCTCTTTATCTAGTTTTAGGCCTTGGGTGGAGAACGGATCACATTTCAGGTCATATTTATGAAATTCAATAGGATTCACAAATGTTTAAATATTGCTCTAGTCTACATGATCCCCTTAATTCCTTCCAATATTATATTCTGTGATCCTAGAAATACATACTCTCCTCAGTTTGTTTATCAATACAATGGATGAAAATACATGAAAATAACAAGAACTTGAGAAAGGAGGTTACTAGTTGAGTGAATAGAAAATTGCTATTTCTAGTATTAAAGTTACATATATACAACTTACCTTTTCTCTTGTTCTCTGTGCATCATTTACATGGATGAATAATGAACTTATTTGTGGAGGACAGAGATAAATTAAAGCAGAGGAGACAAGACAGAACATCATGATCAATGCCATTACCACAAGTTTAGGTAACTATGGCATATGAATTTTTGATGACTGGTCCTGCACATATTAGTGACTCTATTGAAAAATGCTAGAAAAATCACCATTATTCAAGTATTCTGGTCCCTAATGCAAGATGATTTCAGTTCAGTGGTATTTCACAATCAATGAGCAAACCTTATGAACTTGTGAACAGCATCTTGTGTACAGTGTCATAGATAGGATATATAATTCTAAAGCCCATCTGATTTTCAAGAAATGTAAAGAAACTTTAAGAGGCATAATCAAATTTTGGAAGGAACACAGCACAATCCAAATGTGAACACAACTTAAGAGCAATTTAATGTTTGAATGAAGTTAAGTTTATGTGTATCAGTGAGTGAAGTGTACAATCATTAGCAAGGGAGGCTATCGTTCTTGAGATAACAAAATTAATTAGCACCAAAGATAGAAGCAATTGGTGTGAAGAAGGCTTTCTTAATGGAAAAACAAACAGAAATCTAAAAACAAAGTAATTAGCCTAACATTCAAAAGGTGCCAGAATGGATATTGAAAGCACAGGTTCCAAGTATGCATTGCTACTTGAAAGTGGAGGATGGAAGTTGGTATGTTCCATAAATAATTTTATCAAATGTAAATATTTTTAAAAGAACACAGTACATCACAGAGAAGTGATATCCAGAAATCTCAATCAAATAACCTGGGACTGAGAAAGCTTTCAAAGTCTAGAATTTTTTTAAAATGTGCTCACAAATAAATAAAGCAAAAAATGCACAAAGCATAACTCAAGAGAAAAAAAAAATAATTTTAAAGGTATGCAGAACTTTCAGAAAGGTTTTCAAGAAACCTAAATCACATTTGTTGGAGACATGGAGTCAAACAATAATTCAGTGCTGCGAGTGCCAGAGCAAATCAACTAAGAAAGGATACCAATTCTTCTCTTATAGAAGGTCAGACATTTTTAAAGGAGAAAAGATAAGTTCCTATATGGATGAATGGTTTCAAATTTATACTGAATTATAATCTGAAAGAAAACTTTTACAAAATGATATATTACTGGTACCTAATGCCTATCAATGATGTTTCTGTTGGAAATATACAGAAATTGTAAAGAAGGTACTTTTTATTATCTTTGGTGGTCGTGTTATAAAACAAAGAAAATATTGGGGCCAGATTCATGCTTTGATTCAGAAGAGCCTTAAAACAAATATAAAACTGAAACCAAGTTTTTCTTCTGGGATTATTGGACAAGGATCTTGAAAAATTTGGAACGTTGTTATTACGTATGTTGATTGCAGAGAGCATCCTATATGCGCAAAAGTGGAAAAATATGTCAATTTCTACAATGGAAGAATGGATGAAAAAAGTGGAGCTAGCAGAGATGGAAAAATTAATTGTTTTAATTAAACGAAAGAATACATCTAGTTTTGTTTCTAGTTAAAAACCTTCTACACAATGTTCAGAACAGAAAAAAATATAAATTTTGACTTTGTGTTTTGCTGATTAGCTTAGTTTATTGTTAGAGAAATGGATAGTATTCACTAAACATGAAGAAGTAAAAAGTCGCAACTTTATTTTGTATTTTTTGCACCAAAAATAGAAGTACTGCTTTTTTCTTTCTCCTTTTACCCTACACTTCTTTCCCCCTTCTTTTTCCTCCCCTGTTTCCCTATTATCTTTATTTTCATTTGTATAAGATACATTATATAGTTTTGAACAAAAATAAGTTTCTATGACCACTTGGAACAATGTTGGAAATCAAGCCTGGCATGGACATCACAGACCATGAATATGCAGTCTGCTCTGCATGTTTGCACAGGAAAACTACATTTATGACCAATGAAAGTGGAGAGAAGATCTAGGACATATGACAATACCACTTACATATATATGTTATAATTATGGAAGGTTGCAGGAGGAAAAAATGGTCCTGCATTTTTAAGCTTGAGAGGAAAAAACAAGCTCAAAAATTAGAGTACAAAAATAGAAGTACAAAATTTAACAGAAGAAAACTAACACGGGTTGAATAGAATTTAAAGAATATTTTTGTTTGGTCTGAAGTCGCAAACCAAACTCACAGACAGCAGTATATTGTGTCACTGTAACCACCCAAGATCTAGGATTTGATATCCACATCTCACTTCAGAACTGAAATATTTCTTGAAGGAATGCATTATTTTATGGCACCTTTATTCAAAACTGAAAATCTGTTTTTTGAGGCAGCAAGGAATTGCTACCAGAAAATACCAAGAAGAGAAAGCCGCCCTGAGTCTACGAATTGGGCGGCCTATAAATTAAATTAATAAATAAAATGTATTATTATGTGGCATATGAGTGTTTTATAATGAACACTCAGAACAAAGAGTTGGAAGAGGCCATTTCAGTGAAGGGATACTCATTACATTTGTGGTTAATTTGTTCTACTGTTGAACTACTGCAACTATTAGGATACCTTTTTAAACTTTCAATTGAAATTGCCTTTCTGTAATTTAAAGCCATTATTCTAGCGGTCCTCAACCTTTGCAACCTGATGGCCCGGCTGTGGGGAGAGGGGAAACCGGGCGGTGTGACTGGTGGGCTGGTGTGCATACACATGCATATACGTAACTCCGTTCACAAGAGAGAAGCCTTTGGGGTGCAATTTCGTGCTCCTTCAGGCTTCTCCATGCCAAAAGCTTTTGCAAAGGGATGGAAGGCCTGAAGCAGCGTGAGATCACTTCCCCTAAAGCCTTTTGTGTGTTTGCAAAAGGTTTTGGTGAGAAGCTTTTGTGTGTGGGAGGGAACAGTCTTGTGCTCCTTCAGACTCAATGAGGCTGCCCGATGCTTCAAAAGCGAATCGGGTGTTCCATGTAGGTATCCTCAGTGAGTGAGCAAAACTGAGGAGGGGGCACTCGTCCCTCTCAGCTTCTGCTCTCACCGCTCCGCTTTTGGAGTATTTTGGAGCAGGCAGCTTGTCGGCCTGGTCTCGGGGGAGGGAAATTGAGTAGCTGAACAGTGGGCCGGCACACACATGCAGCTCTACTGACACAAAACAGAAGAGAAGCCTTTGGGGTGCTGCTCATGTGAACAGAGCTACGCATGTGCACTGGCCCGCCTCGCATGTCCCAGTTCCAAATAAGCCATGGCCCAGTAGTCAGGGGTTGTGGGGGCCCTGCATTATTCCATGTCCTGCATTCTAGAATGAGCATGAACAGAACCTAACCTTTTTTGTGACATTGTTTCAGGTATTTCAAAATGGCTATTATACCCCCAAACCCACCCCAAACTCTCAATGACTAAAGTTGACCATCACCGTAAATCTCTCTTTATAGGACTTAGTTTCTGATCATCATCGTTTTTCTGAACCTGTTCCAATATCACAGAATACTTCCCTAAGTATGTTGTTCTCAAAAAAGATACAGTAATCCAGGTGAGAGTGATCAAAATAGGCTAAAATTGAATGGTTATTTCCTGTAATCTGGAATTTATATTTCCATTGGTGCAACCTGAAATTACATTGCCTGGCTTGTAGCTGCTATTTACTGATGGGTCATATTTGCAATTAACTAATATGCTAAGATGTTTTTCATAAATACCAGGTATCTCCTACATAGCTATATAACTACTTAACTGTCATGCCATCCAATCCATACTTAATTAGCATGGATTGGATGACATACTATAGATAGATAGATAGATAGATAGATAGATAGATAGATAGATAGATAGATAGATAGATAGATAGATAGATAGATAGATAAAACATAGAATATGTGATAGTGTGTCATGTTTTGTCAAATGCTTTGCTGAAGTCAAGATACTAAGGAAGTGACCTAATCAAAAAATGAAATAAGATTACCCTGGCAAGATTTGTTCTTGATAAATCTTTGCTAATATCTGGTAACTGTAGCATTATTTTCAACATTTACAGATCAGCAGCTCCTTGATCTTCTCCTTTTCTTGGGACTAATGTTTCGTTTCCGAGACGTTCCTTTTCCTCATTTAAAGGCAGGAATATTTGCTTTTCTCCATTGCTATGGCACTTTGCCAATTCACCAAATCTCCTAGAGGCATTCCATGACCATGTTTTTATTAGTCTCAATCTTCAATCCTGACCCTTTGTCCTGATTTTCAAAAATTTCCTGGTGCAACACATTCTTAGATGGAGAAGATCTAACCAAAATCAGACTTGAGTAGCCCCGCTTATTACATGTTTCAATGTTGATGCCTTTATTTGAAATCTGGTTTGATTTTTTTTAATATTATGAGAATATAATGTCCTTTGTTATTCTTGAATTCCTTCATTAACCCTTTTGATGATTCTGAGCTTTCGTTTTTCTGATTCCAGCTCTGCATATTTGGACTATCATTGTGTATGCTTTCTTACCGATCTGTCATTTTTCATTTTCTACATATCAAATATTCAGTAAGCTTTTTGCATAGCCATGTTGGTTACTTTGGCTGTCTTCCACTTTGTTTTCTTCTAACTGGAATTGTTTGTAATTGGCTTTTAATATCTCCTGCTATGCAACTCCCTCATTCCTGGAGTTTCTTTTCCCATCAGCATTTCTTACCATAGTATTGTACTTGCCACTGCTCTGAGTTATTAAAATACTATACATTTTTTAAAATCTGGAGTATACGTTAGACAATTCTCAGTTTTCAATTTCCTTCAAATCAAGAAT